>JAECUM010021061.1:0-54097 GCA_016617855.1 Megalonaias nervosa
GATCGATCGATCGATCGAGAGAGAGAGAGAGATTCCATTATTGCTCGAAATCAAATTTTGCTAAAGGTTTACTAATTGGGATGGGGTTGGGTGGAGAAGGCACACATCCACAGAGACGTAGACGATTCGTTCATTTACAAAATTTAACAAGGGTGAATAAATATTGGTAATTATTTGCTTGGGATAACCAATATAGAAGCAGCAGTTCCTAGAATTATTAGCATCGCAAGAAGCTGGTTTTTGATAGCAATTGAATTGTTTGTTTATTTCATTCATGAACATGTTATATTCCAGTTTATGGCATTAGTTGTTTTCTTATTTGTATTAATAATGTTTGGTGTAAATAAAGCGACAGGCAGGAATAAAGTTACCAAGCTGGCTCCGACACCACTTTAAAATTAAATATACGAGGTCCTTCAACAATAGGTATCCATATAAATTAGTCTATGTTTATTTCGCGATTAATACTCTAGTTTGACGTTTTCTTTACTGGACTCTGTTTAATCGATTGTCATGTGTCATCTATATGCCAAAACATCAAATCGCATTTGCCGATCTGATAGTAGGAACATCGTCATCACTTGCCGATCTGATAGTAGGAACATCGTCATCATTTGCCGATCTGATAGTAGGAACATCGTCATCACTTGCCGATCTGATAGTAGGAACATCGTCATCACTTGCCGATCTGATAGTAGGAACATCGTCATCACTTGCCGATCTGATAGTAGGAACATCGTCATCATTTGCCAATCTGATAGTAGGAACATCGTCATCACTTGCCGATCTGATAGTAGGAACATCGTCATTATTTGCCGATCTGACACTACGAATATCGTCATCATTTACAGATCTGACAGTACGAACGTGTTCATCATTGCCGATCTGACACTACAAACATCGTCATCATTTGTCGATCTGACAGTAAGAACTTCGTAATCATTTGCCGATCTGACAGTAGGAACATCGTCATCATGGTCCTTCTTCTCTTTTACCCTCTGTCTTCTTTTTTGTCCTCTACAATATTTTGTCATACTGTCGCGGATTGTTTATCAGTCTTTGGAATATAATTATTTGCTAAGTCTGTATTGAAGGTAGAGTTCATTAACCAAAGTTATTAACCAGTACTTTGATTTCTGTTATTTGTTGTTGAATTCAACAATACGGTCAATTCCATAACCATGTCACTCTGTACTAGAAAAATACCTTCCCATCAACACAATACGATTTAAATGTTGTATCTGATATGCATCCTTGCAGTGTTACTATGAGGCGCCGTAGGGGACAAAAGCTGGTCCAATGAGAAAGCAGCAGTTGAAATTTCAATGTCGTATATCGAGAAATCCAATATCACGTGTTGGATCAAATTGCACGTCCTTAAAGTTCCATTTTCTAGGTCGAGATTTTAGATTGTATCTATTGAATTACACAGTAGTGGTTTAAAGTTATATTTTATATGTCACGTATTGGTTCAAAGAGTTTATGTTGAAAATTCCATTTCATATGTTGAGGATTTAGATTTGATCTGTTGAATTACACAGTGCTGGTTGAAAATTCGATGTCCAATGTCGAATTTTTAGATTGTATCTTCTGAATTACATGGCGGTTGTTGAAATTTTAATGTCATATGTCGAGAGTTTCAGTTTAACATGTTGAATCACATTGATTGTGCTGAAAGTTTCATTTCGTATGTTGAGTTTTTAGATTGTATCTTCTGAATTACATGGCGGTTGTTGAAATTCTAATGTCACATGTCGAGAGTTTCAGTTTAACATGTTGAATCACATCTATTTTGTTGAAAGTTCCATTTCGTATGTTGAGTTTTTAAATTGTATTTGTTGAATTACATAGCCGTGGTTGAACATTTTATTGTGCTTTGTCAGAATTGCTATTTTCATGTGGTGAAATGATGTGTTGGTGTTAAAGTAACATTAAACAATGTCCACTTTAACAATTCAAAATAATATCGAGTATTAAGATACATCATTCGTGTATTCAAGTATGAGGCGCCGTTACATTTCATGCATTTACAGTTTGAAAGTTACCATTCACAGGTCGAGAATTACTTGAATTTCTTCGTTAGAGGTCGCTCTCGTGAGCGGACCGCGTTATTTTTAAACAAGGAGGCTGCTTCTCGTTGCTGTGAAATTCAACAGATGAAATCTAAATACTCGCCATATGAAATGGAACTTTCATCACAATCAGTTACATACAACGTATTCTCGACATATGCTATTGAAATTTGAACCACCGCTGTGTAGTTCAAAATATACACTGTAAAACGTCGATAGGAAATAGAACTTTAAACCATCACTGTATAATTCAACATATACAATCTAAAATCTCGATCTTGAAAATGGAACTTTAAGGACATGCAACTTGATCCAGCACGTGATACTGGATTTCTCGACGTACGACTTTGAAATTTCAACTGCAACTTTCTCATTGGACCAGCTTTTGTCCGCTATGGCGCTTAATATTTTACATTAATGTTTTCTTCTGAGTCATAAAATTTTATTATCCTAAAAGTTACAGGTCCATTAATTTTCAAGGAGTCTGCTAGTGTCAAAACATTTTGTCCCAAAGTCTGTTAGATGTCTGTGCCCCTATCTTTTACGATTTATGCTTATCTCGTAGACTCGCGTACACGGGCATGTTTGTGAGCCATTGTCTTATTACGACTGGTGCCAAATTCATAGCCACACGTGCTCTGCTACGTGTGTGACCTCTTGTCTTATTTCGATGTGTACTTCATGTATAGCCTTAACTTGAATATTACAGCGAATAAAAAAAGTGTCATTATAATTTAAGACAATATTTAAATTTTTAATTATTGACTAGGTTCCACATGTAGTTTGCGTTATTAGATATTATCTGAAGTCTATTTTTATAGCAGTGTACCACCTCCTTATATAGTCATCCAGGCTATGGACCTCTGATGTTGCTGGTGTTTGTCATTGTTTTGTATATGTATGCCAAAGAACAACAGACCTAATGGCCAGAAAATTCTTCTCCGTCAAAATAGCCAAATAACACTTCTACAATTATCACAAAAACCCATCATAATTATAAACATACGATTCGACAACAGTTCTTGAGTAAGTAAGTACCTGCCCGTAGTACAAACGGATTGCACTATCCACGTCTTAGCGATGCGGATATCGATGTTGGAGGAGTTCGGCAGGGAACGTATTGGGTTCCGAAATGCATAAGCATACAGTCCATGAGCTATAACTTTCTTCATATATGCGTCGTGCCACGAGCAGAACTCAGTTTCCGTATTTCGAAATAAACCAGTCACTAAGCAAATTTGATTTCTAGAATAAAATTTACCACACCACCACAATCACCACCACAACAACACACACTTTAAAAAGGTAGTAAGTTTTAATAAAAAACTAATTCAATCAAATTCATCAATGTTCTTTTTAACAGGTATTGACAGCCCTGCATGCATTATATTAACTAAAGTCCTGAAAAGATGGCCAATTGAATGAGAAATAGAATTAAAAACGATGGTAAGTTGGAAGATATATTCATTGATCAGATGTTACTACATTTGAACGGCAGAAACAATGTATACGGTATAGGTATATCTTCAGAAACTAATAATCTTGATTGAGTTTCGATTCTATTTAGGATAAAATCTAAGATAATTCTGAGTAGGTAAATTTATATCGTCTATATTCATTTTTCATTTATTTACTTTGACCTGAACGTAAAGCACGATAATGGCCCATATCTATACAATATTTTTCCTCTGTAGAGTATGCATCGATGATATCTTCTTCTGAGATCCTAAATAACTTGCTTATGGAGGAATATTTAACATTCCTGCTATCTAACTGCTCAAGCTCTCAACTATCTTAAATCTTCTATCAAATTCATAACTATTCTAATTCTTAGTATATGCTATTAGTTTATGAAGAGCAGCTACAGGAACGACACAATCGATAAAATCGGCAGTTAGTAGGTTTCCTGAGGGGTGATAAAAAAAATCTAAAACTTTTAAATATTTGAACCTCTTAAAGCTGGTTGGTTACTCTCTCTCTCTCTCTCTCTCTCTCTCTCTCTCTCTCTCTCTCTCTCTCTCTCTCTCTCTCTCTCTCTCTCTCTCTCATACATTTGAATTCTAGCCACAATAATCAAGAAGTTAATATTTTAGGGAAGAATATTGCTCCATATTCATTTCGTGTACTAGAAGTACCATTTATTGTTTTTGTTGTTGTTGTTTTCACTACGTACTTTAATGTGACAATAACCGATATATGAAATTGGACTAAATAAAGGCTATGTTATAGCTAAAATTTTGACCTGGAGACAATAGTAAATTTTCTAAACAAATAAGAATAATTGATACATCCATCAGGTGCGATTTTTGAAACACGTTTGTTTATATTATTATTATAAGAATAATTGATACATCCATCAGGTGCGAGTTTTGAAAGACGTTTGTTTATATTATTATTATTATTATTATTATTATTATTATTATTATTATTATTTAATACGGAAAGCGGTGATGAAATTTGGCGGCATTAGTTTTAATTTGTAGTTTTATTATAGCTCTAAAAGTTGCATTTATCAGCTTTGCAGTACTGTAGCGTCATTCTCTTCTCCATTTTCTTATTCCGTAAACACCCCATTATTTCTTTTCCGTCGTCGTTCTCGTTTCTTGTTTCAAATCTATGCTGTGAAACTGCTCGAGTTGTATCCCTTGGAATAACAACTGTATGAAAGAATTCCTTCCTGTGGATGAAAAGAAGAGAAAAGCAACTCTCCAGAGTTTGATGAATTCTTTAGAAAGGAATTGCTACATTTGTCTTATTTTCAAGTACCATATATAATATTGAATGTATTATATCGGACAAAGGCGTGCAGTTATATCATTATTTTTAAGATTAAATGTTTTGAAACATAAATTCGAGGTTGTTCCGGATTTTAAAGTTATAATTGTACTAGATCGAAAGCTGTCAGAGAAGAATGCCATTACAGCACCGAGAATGTGGTATTTTTCCAAGTTATTTAAGATTTCCTCAAGATGGATTTAGTAGATTTCATAATTTTTCACATTTCAATAAAAAAAATTCTCAGTGATGTGAAAATTCAATGAAAAATTGGGGTTTACCTGCTAAGAAGGTACAAACGTTGAAGATTGAAAATCACTGTGTGAGAAAAAATGTAAAATCCAGAAATAACTAGAGGTTTCTAAAGTTGAAATTTGTTACATGTTTTTACTGTGTCTTCTGAACACTTTCTTCAGAACCTGCAATGGGATTAAATGAGAGTGAGCAACAAAAATCCAATAAAAGTAACTCTAAAGTTATTAACAAAAACATGTTTCCTCTTACTCACTCTCTATTACTACATATATTCCTTGAGAATCCAAAGAATTTCATCTCTTATGAGATTGCGGTTATTAATACATAGCAGTTATTAATAATGGAATATACATTATGTACATTTTGATAGTTGAGGTTAATATTGGGGTGCATAGAAACACCAGTACTCATCGAAACACTGGAACGCAATGAAAACACCAAAAAGCACTTCATTTATATCATATATGCCATAGTGTATTTTGCCTGTGTATGTATAATTCATATCTGTGAAATTTAATATTATATAATAAATTAATATGTACTTTCTTTACTGCAAGTGATGCAACTCAAATTAACAAGAAGCGGAAAATTGTGCATTTTGGAAACAGTTTTGAAAGTAAATTAATATTAACAGCATGTATTGCAATGTGTACATGAGTTTAATGCTAAAGTTATTAATAATAAAGATATTAATAATGATTTATTAAGTTGATTATTATATTGTGGTTATTAATAATTACATTTTTTATTATCTTAAGTTTCTGGATGTGTGAGATTTGCGCAAACCAGCAAGGTGAAACAGCTGTATAGTTTAAGTGTAACTATCATGAATTAAGCGTGAACAATTATTTTTGTGGTCTAAATGCAAAGAAACCTGCAAGAATGGCATGTCAAATCATTTCCTTACTTATTTCAGTATTTATGTGACAACAAAAGTTGTTTGCACACAATTCAGAGTAGTTACGTTTTCCATACTGATTACCGTTACTGCGTTCATTGCAATATACCATATCTTAAATTATGCAAGATGTATTTATTTGTCTTAGTCTTTATATTTGTCACTGTTCGTTCATTTAATGTCCATTTTCTTTGTCCTGGTTTCTTTCTGTGTGTCCTCGGAGTCACGATTTCTGTCTGTTTGATGATGTCGTGTATTTACTGTCTATAAGAATGAAGCTTCTGAATTTTTTGTATGTTTATTATCTTTGTTCGGTAGTTTGTGCCACCCATTCCGTCTTTGAAATTTGAAGTTGTCTCTGACTGTCAGCAAGTCGGTATTCACCAGTCCCTATTAATGCTTTTCTCAAGTCTTTGAAATGGCCATCCACCAAGTCATTTAAATAAGATGCAACTTTTGTCAGAGGCTTCGATTTCCACTCAGCAATCTGCTTTAATGCATGGTTAACGGACTCGCAATTGTTGTTTGTCCATTCGTAGTCAGTCAGATCCAGTCGTGTTGGTCTGTTTACCTTGGTCAGCAACTGATTTCTCAGTCTTGACTGAAAATAGTCAATAAGTTTTGAAGAATCTTCCAGAGAGAAAGTCTCCAAGTTATCACATTTCTTTTCAAAACAAATAATGTCATCAGCGTCCAAAATTCCTCCAAAGCCAAATATTTTGTCTAAAACAAGATTTTGGTCCTTTTTGTCAACAGCATTGTCTTTAAGACTGCACGTAGTGTTTTTGTGAATGTGTCTGGTGCATAAGACATGAGTCGAATCAGGAAATGCGGTCGTTGTGGCTTTGACCATTGCCATTTTGTTGTTGGTCCTAATCACAAGTTTAGTCAATTCTGTGTCTACTAACTTCAACTTCTTTGGACCAACAGTGGAAAGATGCTCAATTGCTTTCATGTAATTTTCTTACAGAAGTTCAATTGCACGATACATTTTGTAGCAGTTGTCAGTACAATATTACAGTAAACTGAAATCACAAAATTTGGCCCAGTATGTAGCATTAAATCAAAATGTTTGGACTTTGTATCACACGTACAGTTCCATTGGACTTGTCTTTAAGCATGAATTTAAGATTTGTATGTGATTGTTTTGTTTACTTGAATGTCCAATAAAATCGTCTGTTCTTATGAGACTTTCTGATAGCCACATATTTAATCACGTGTTGTAATGCCATGTTTCAACATTCCTTTAACCCACATTTTTATGTCTTGTGATCTACTCTAGGAAAACAAAAGCACAGAAACTATGAATAAATGTGTGCTGTTATTCTAGGAATGCATCCTAAATTGTATGGTTAGCTTTGTTTTGTTTCATGAGGTTTCTTGTTGAAAAGTGAATATTTATGTCTTCATGTTCTTATAGTATGCATCTTTTTACAGTTTGGTGTTTATCTGCTGATGTTATTCTGGGATAGCATCCTATATGGTACTATTGACTTTGACAGCCTTTGTGTGCAATTTTGTTGTGGTGTAAGGTTTCTTGTTGGAAAGTGAATATCTATTTACGCACGTTTATATAGTTCAGTGCTTATTTGCAGCTGTTATTTTAGAATTTCATACTATATTATACTGTTAAATTTATTTGACAGCCATTATGTGCAATATTGTTGTGTAAGGTATATGTGTAGAATTTGATAGGAGAATTTAATATTCATGTATACTCACTAATTGTTGTTATTATTCATAGATTTATAAATCTGAAATTGTGTTAGCATTATTTTGTCTTTGTTGCTAATGTTAGTTAGACAATTTACCTTTTGGTTGTCTCTCCCACCATAACAATTAAAAAAAAAAAAGTAATTCTCTTTCAATTTTGACTTGACCTTCATTGCAACCACAATGCAATAACGGTGCCAACAAGACACAAGACAGAGCAAACACCTATTTAAAGCTTAAATTATATCAATAAAAATAAACTATGCATACACATGTATTAACGATATTGAATGTATTTGAAGCAGGAAAATAGTCAATAGTCATCACAAATGAAAATATTTATCCATCATTAATGGAATCGTCATTACTTAATTAAGGCATTACCATGATAAAGTTGGCGTGCACAAGTCATATGTGAGTTATGTTAACTCGTATTGAGACTTAATATGTTATAAGAAAGATGTTATTGATTCACTTTGCTTCGAATGTTTTCTTTCACAATTAGTATTTGCCTTATTTTAACTTTCTGACATTCAGTAACTTGCGTTATTTTCTTCTTTGTTCATTTTACAAAGAACAAGCAGTAGTGTGTCACAATTAATTTCATGGTCACTCGCATACGATTGTGACATACTGCACAATGTTACTTCACTTTGCAGTATTTATAGATGTTTCACAATAAAACATAAGGATTTTCTATTTATGTATAATAGTAGTAATTGGTAATTGATACATAAATGGGCCTTTTGGGGTTGGGCCTTTTTGAACTGGGCCATTTCAGCACTAGTCAGTTTTGGCCATGGGTCCTTTTGGTACCGGTCCATTTTGACCCTGATCCATATATTCGATATTGCGTTTCAGTGTTTTCATTGCATTCTGGTGTTTTGGTTTGTCAGTTTTGACCAAGGGTCCCTTTGGTACCGGTCCATTTTGAGCCTGATCCGTATATTTGATATTGCGTTTCAGTGTTTTCATTGCATTCTGGTGTTTTGGTTTGTCAATTATGGCCATGGGCTCTTTTGGTACCGGTCCATTTTGACCCTGATCCATATATGCGATATTGCGTTTCAGTGTTTTCATTGCGTTCCGGTGTTTCAGTGCGTTCTGGTGTTTCAGTGCATTTTGGTGTTTTAATTGACTGTAATATTTGTTCCACATGAGTATTTTCTGCATGAGTAGATTTACCTCATTCTGTTGATTAATTATTAATCTATCTTCCATTCAGTTTCTGTTTGTAGTAATGTTCCTGCTCATTCAAATTGCCTACCTTTGACATAGACATATTCAGTAAAGGATTTTGATTAAGAAAACTCAGTCGACATCCATTGACATGTCAAATTTTATGAAAAAGATCATCCTTGGATGAATGAATTAAAAAGTACATGACCTTGCAGGTACCATTCCAACTTGACTATCACATTGTGACAGAAAAGATAGGTCAGGATACATTAGATTTCCAAAATTTGGTCAGGAGTCTTGACCTCAGATGAGGAAGGATAATCATGGACCTTGTATTTAGTGTGAAGACTGACATAAATTACAACTATTCAACAAATTAAAATTTTTATAATATTAAAATATGCACATCATCTCGTTAAATCAGTCCTTCACAGTAACTTGTTGAGATTCATTATTTTGTATATACAGCAAGCATTTTTAGGAGATCATTGCTGGGTTGTATTGGTGGCAGTCCTCATAATTGTTGATTTCAACACTTAGGAGATCATGTATGTTTACTGGATGCAGGTTTCTTCTTAGTCAACCTGAATTTTCCTCAAAATGAAAAATGTCCTTTCAATGTCTGTTGGTAAAATTAGATTGATGACTGCCTGCCTGAACTGCTAAAGATTGGTACCGTCTGGATAAAACGTTTTAATCAGGGGTCATGCTTCCAGGTGAAGTGGGTGACTAAACAGCCTAAACAGTGAAAACTTCACCTTTTTCTGTTAGGAAAGCGAAAATGACTTAACCCTATGAATTTTTAGATGTACATTGAGTGATCATACGCTTTGAGGTGCTCCCTCACCATAGTTATTTCCAGTGAAATGTTACAGCTCAAGGTGAAATGTAGGTATGAAGCCATCAAATAGCTGGTGTTAATTTCAATTGCGCCAACAGACAAACTCTTGCACATTCACAGGCATATGTTTTGACAGCTGATTGGCCATTAACCCCTTCCCAAGTAAGTTATATCAGGGATCTGTCTCCGGCTATTGCAACTATCACTGGCTGATTTACGCAAGTTATCATCTGAGGATAAAAACATGCAAATTTGTGTTTCAAAACTTAAACAATAGAATATAAAGAGCAGTTTGTGTTTTGAGAACAGAATCAGTAAATGAAGATTTTAAATGCCACGTGTGCATTATTTACTTCATAAAATCGGATTGAAACCATAAGTGAACCTGTCAGGGGAAATAATGGCAGCCATCGCTGTGTTTGGGAAGTTTCACTTTATTAGATTAGCTGTTTTCATAAACATTTGGGCAAATATATTAAGGAAAATATTCAATTCAGAAAGCAGAGTCTGAATACTATGTTATTCAAGATTTAGCTTAAAAATGCAGTTATGTAGGTCCCAATGTATGGACAATGCTGTTTTGTGGAATTCGAGAAGCACTGTAATGTCAAAGTTGTTTTCACTCATTTTTGTGAAAATAGGGGAAAAGAAAGCAGGCAAGCAAATACTGTTTAACCAATACCTGATGTTACTACACGTATTTAGACAAATAATAAAACCACAAATTTGCAGTTTTTTAATGGACTGTTGTAATGAAGCTAGAATGTGAGTGGTTACATTAAGACAGCCCCTCTTTATAAAAATAGGTGCACTTACATGTTGGCCGTTTCATTTCATTTGAAAATAAGGTTTTAGTTCATTCATATACCTACTGACTTTAATGCGTGATTTTGTTATCTATGAATAGTTACGGTAATGTTTTGTTGGCAACAAAGAAATCAAGACAAACAAAATGGTATGAAGACACTTGCACATGTTACAAGGGTTGTTTAAAAAAAGTTTAAGAATTTCTTCAACTGCCATTTTATAGTGAACTTTCATAAAGTCAAAACCAGATTCTTGTTTAAGGGTAGTTGATTAAGCATTTTTACTAACTTGCATTTACAATACTGTAATCTAGTTACTCCTATCAGTTAAAATTCATTACATTGTATAACTTCTACGTTGCTCTTAAGTCATGTGGCCAAAATACACTGCATATGACTGTGATAACTTTTATATACATACAAAAATGTGTTATAATATACATACAATTCGGAACGTTTCTGCTTGAAAATAAAATATTGCTTAAAATGTTAAATGCAGATTTACATACTGAGAAATAGAGAGCATAATCAAATAAGAGAATGAAATTACATACACTATATATATATATATATATATATATATATATATATATATATATATATATATATATATATATATATATATAAATATATAATATGTAATCTTTTTTTCCCCACTTCTCCCTATTTAGCTGTCATGTATCCCTGTTCTGACCAAAAGGAGAAGTCACTTCTCCCTAGGATTAAAGTCTAGCTTGACCCCTGTTTAAAATTTCCCACATGAAGCACAAATTCATACATTATACTATTACACCCTTTGTAACTTAAACCTAATTTCATATGCCATCATTGCCACTATTATCATGATTATCACTATATAATAATAACAGTCAAACCCAGAAAATGATTATCACTTACTAGTATTATAAACAAAGTCCTCGTTCCTTCTAGGCATTACAGATTACAATAGCAGTTAGTGACATGTCCTTTAGTCTAGTTTGTATTTATGTTTACAATGGATTAAATTGTGGTCAGTGTTGTTTATATCAGTTTTTGCAATGTGTTCTTTCATAGTAGTGTCAAATGCATATTTTTCCAAAAAATCACGGTCACTGGTCACATGTCGAAATGTAGGATAATAGTTTTTCACTTGAAAATTCCTAAACTAAACTGTTAGACAACTTTGAATGTTTTTGAAGGAAACCGACCTACATCCTGGCTCTGTTGTGTCTTAGCTTTTTATATAATGTTGTTTATTTAAAATGTTACTGGTTGTGGCCTTAACATCTGAAGCAGAATCAGTTTTATTGTTGTATATACATATTTGTTTGGGTGGATTAATTTATTCAAATTATTATTCACTTGAATTACAAAGTGCTCAATAATATTCTTGGACAGAAACATTAATTCGAATTACATGTATAGTGAATTCATACCAGAACATTTTGGATTATATTTTATGATACATCAAAAGACTGTTAACACATCATCACACTCCAAGCCAATGGCACATTAGCATATTTGAAACTACAGGCACACTACACATTCAGTATCAAAATTTATTTGGTATACCACTGGAATTCAGTTGGAACTTCATACATTTGGAATTCTGATAGAACTTTTAGGACTATTTGGGATTTAATTCACAATACTGTATGTTCTATTTCATTTTCACATTTTTTTTCAAGGGAAATATTTGTTGAATTTCAGAAAGCTTTTTGGTTTTAGTTTTTTTCCTTTACTTAATTTAGAGTCATAACAATATATATCCATGAATTGATATTATTATTATTAGAGTTGTACAATCAGGATTATGATTTATCATGAACAATAAAATAGTCATAAAGTAGTCACAATGTGAGTGGCTTTTATCCATTTGCATGAGAACCTTTGCATGATTTTTGAGCCAGGGAACATTATTTTGACTAGATCTGAAAATGATATGCTTCCAGAAATAGGAGATTATGTTTAGCTGTAAATTTCACAGTCATGTGATCATGGGCAATATTACTGTACTAAAACTAAAATATGAAAAAATTAGAAAAAAATTTAATTTTTCATCAGTAATTTTGCATGCCTGGGAGACTTTAGTGAGTAACAGGAAGAACAAGAGACACCCATAAACTCTGGAGGAAAACCGTCCGATGTAGGAGATTGACATGTATGCTGTTACAGAAAAACTCCATACATATGCCTATTGAAGTAAGAGAATGATGTCATCACATGTTGTGTTTAGCGTCCAGATTTTGTCTTGAGTTAACCATATGAACAGTTGGTAAAACACTTGAACCTAAAAGTGCACTCAGAATATGACACAGTGTAGCTGTAGTGGTGAGTACAGGACTGTACTAAAGAACATTGTTAATATATTTTTTACCTTGCATTCCCTTTATGCAGTTGATTGCCCACTTTTTTCTACTTAAGATAATAAAGTGAGCATTAAAGGTTCATTGATGTTTAAAAGATTTTTATGTCCTTATGGTTGCTATATGTAGGAAATTTCTTATTTCAGAAACTATCTGGAAAGGGTCTTTTATTTAGTTGAAAAAACTCAAAATTCAACCTCAGATCCATGACTGGAATGTTGCTTCTTGACCCCAGATGGGACTTCAGCAACCCTAACACCCCTGCCCACATTTATTTGCATATGCAATTTTTACACTCACAGCACTGATTTCAGTCTTGCACATTTCCTCCAGATATCACACAGGTGGGATCTAATTCTCACACTGAGTAAGTTTTGTTAATCAGCTTAGTTTTCAGGTTAGTTTAATTTATTGCTAGTGCGCTATAGTCTGTGTCCTCCCAGTTTAAGCGGATATTACCAATGTTAAACTTGGCAGTATTACAAAAATGTCAAGAGCTCATGCAAAAAGCTCTATCTCAAATATTATTTATCCAGTAATCTTTAGTATTTTTCTTTGTGATGGTTTTCTGTTCTTCATTTTTAGCTCTACTGGTCATCGACCAGGAAATCTTATAGGATGGTTTTTGGTTAAGTTGTCAGTCATCTGTGCATCCATTAGCACAAGTTTATTATCACTACTCCTCCCACACTACTGCTTATTATATCTTGTTGTTCCTAATTGAAAATGGTGCAAATATGGCATAAGTATGTCCACCATAGCAGATAATTTGAAAATCTTATTATTGCTTAAGAGTATGGTTCAAAACTCAGCAGTTAAAAGGAAGAAATGGTCTTATCTTTAATTCCAGGAAATTCTTTTTGGCCATTAGAGCATCCAGTCATTCAATGGCCTAATATTGCATGTCCAAATAATGGCCATTGGTGCATCCTACCCTTTGATGGACTAATACTGGATATCCAAACAATGGCCATTGGTGCATCATACCCTTTGATGGACTAATACTGGATATCCAAACAATGGCAGATAGTGCACCCAACCCTTCGATAGAGTAATATTGCGTATCCAAACGATGGCCAGTATTGCATCAAACGCTTCAGTGGAGTAATATTGCGTGTCCAAACGATGGATGGCCAGTATTGCATCAAACCCTTCAGTGGAGTAATATTGCATGTCCAAATGATGGCCAGTATTGCATCAAACCCTTCAGTGGAGTAATATTGCATGTCCAAAAGACAGCCAGTAGTGCATCCAACCTTTCTATGGAATAATATTGCATGTCCAAACGATGGCCAGTAGTGCGTCCAACCTTTCTATGGAATAATATTGCATGTCCAAAAGACAGCCAGTAGTGCATCCAACCTTTCTATGGAATAATATTGCGTGTCCAAAAGATCTATAACACAGAGCAGATCATTTTTCAGAATTATTGTGTTAACATGTGTAAACCCCAGGTTTTTGATTTGTTATACTTGATCATGAGTTTTATTATAGTCAGTTCTCTTTCAAGAAAGTTCTCCACTGTATGAATTTGTCAAGATTTTCTTATGAATTTCAGCAGGTAGCTAAGCAGACAAAATGTCCACAGCATGGCCATTAGCTTTATTTTTGTTTCAAGATTTCTTATAATATGTTCAGTTTCTGTAAATTCATATTGAAAATAATATCCAAGACATATGTGATGACATTACATGAATGTTTCATATAGAAAAAATTACCTTTGGAATGATTCCATTAATTTCCGTAAAACTCTAAACTTATTAGAGAGTGTGCACAACCTCATGTAGTTTCTGTTCTGTTCTCATTTGTAGCAATACATGTATATGTAGATTCTTCATTGAATTCTATTGGTCTGTTCTTACCATTCTTCAGTAAGTTCTATTTGCCTTTTTCCAAAATTCTTTGGTAACATCTGTTGACCTATTGTTATAAAATCTTCAGTAATTTCTAATGGCCTGTTGTTATAAAATCTTCAGTAATTTCTAATGGCCTGTTGTTATAAAATCTTCAGTAATTTCTAATGGCCTGTTGTTAATAATCTTCATTAGCTTCTGTTGGCTTGTTTATGTTCTTCATTGATGTCCATCCACTTGATCTTAATAATTTTCAGGAACTGTTGTTAATGGAGAAAGATTATATTGTTCTAGCAAAAAGGAGATGTGAAAGAAGAACATGCACCATTTAAATTCCAGAAAACTCTGAACATGTAAACACTGGACATATGAGTGTGGTGAAAAAAAAAGAGTAAAAGTTTTTCAGCTCTAATTTGAAACTTTAACACATACACAGTTATTTGTTACATATTGTTACATCTAGGGGCTTAAACTTAAGTAACAAGACAAGGTAAACCAACAAGCATTTAATTTTCCAAAATATAAATTTATTTAAATAAAATAAAAAATCAAAAAAGTGAAAGAATATTAAAAATAACTTACAGTATTCCTAGAATATTATCCTAAATTGTACCATCAATTTCTCACTAATTTGGAAACTGTCCAAAGGTATTCTGAATGAAGGTTCTAATGTGTTTATGTGATACCATGCTAACATCACTGAAGAATCAGTTCTAAATCCAAGTGTTTTTACTTCAGTATAATCCCATGAACATAGAATATCACTGAAGTCCAGTCTGATAGAATTAATTAAATATTCAAGTCCTTGAATAAATTCACATAATCCAATAAGTATTGACTATTTAAATTAAGTATTTTCCATTTGCTTATATCCAGTGAACAAATATTATAAACAAATCACTATTTCTTCTCAATGACTCTTACAAAACTGGCATACACTGAAGAGCAGCTTATGTGGTGTATGTATTCTCATTCTATAGTCTCTATATATGCATCAAATCAGCAGAACCTGATTCACTAAATGATTCTCAAACAGTTAAGTCATATTATTTCAAACTCACTCAGTCATGTTCTGACCTCAGACAATTTAACAAGTCAACAATTAGGGTGTGCATAATATTTCTACAGGGCAAATGCACTCCAGCTTTCATGTGATGTTACATGACCTCCATTCCATAAATATGTGGCATTCTTGACCAAAATAGTTGTTGACTTGACCTAGCAGTCAGCCTTGACTCCTGAATGAGAAATTCAATGCTTGTTCTACATCTACTTTACTATAGTACTAGCCAGCCTCTGAATTAAAGAATTTGAAATATAAATGTCATAATCTAAATGATTTATAATAAAACTACATTATAAATTTAATAGATGATAGAGATATCCGTAACAATATACATGTCTAACTCTGACCATCTCTGGCAGTATTATTGTTGTTTGTAATGTCACAGAACATACCACTAGACCCATTAACTTTTTATCATTAGTTTTTGTTTTCTTATACCAAGGTCTGGGCTTGCTGCAAGTCCTTGTTAAGGCTTAATCCTTTAATCAGCTTTCATTAGAGACATCATGGTATTGTGTAGGGAAGAATTTTAGTACAAAATCAAATTGAAAACCATTTTCTCATTGGCTATTCAAGTGGCATTGATCCATTCAAAATGTATCTAATATGACAGTAGGTTTAAATCCAAAACACTTAAAACTTTAAGTGGTTCAGTTAAGCATCTAACTCTGATTGATTGATTGATATGTACACTATAATTGTTGCACAAAGCAACAGTGTGAGGCACTGATAGTAATCAGATAGGACACCTGATGAATTTATGAGTGACAGATGAACATTGACTGAACACTGGCAGTGAATGAATACTGAGTCAGTGATATTGATTAAATAAAATAAAGAGTAGCCACTAACCCCTACTGCTTATCCATACAACGTCTTTATCCAGATCACAAAAAAATCCAAATTATCTTATGATTTTACTTGTACAGTGTACATGCTGTATGAGTCAAAATTGAAAGCAATTCTCTCAGTTTAAAAAAAAAACCAAAACAACTTTTCTATCAGCTGCATGCTTTCTGTCTTGATAGAAAATACCCCCTTGTTATAAAATTCACTTTTTGTGGTCTGTATCATAAAATTAAGTAAG
This sequence comes from Megalonaias nervosa, assembly GCA_016617855.1. NCBI lineage: Eukaryota > Metazoa > Mollusca > Bivalvia > Unionida > Unionidae > Megalonaias > Megalonaias nervosa. Next base: position 16,891 of record JAECUM010021061.1, read on the forward strand.
TCCCTGACTTTAGCAGGCAATATACCCTTAATACTAAATGCACCAAGGGGAAACTCTTTAGGCAATGTGCTTTTACCCTTAATACTAAATGCACCAAGGGGAATTTACTCTATAGGCAATGTGCTTTAGTGAAAACCACAATAAAATGACCTTAGAAATATAGCAGGAAGCAGCATGATCTGCAAATTTTTGAGCCATTTGATTTTTATCCTGCATCCTTCTCATTCCAATGCCATCACCAGCTGAATATAAATCCTCATTTCCCCCTCCCATTTCAGTTATGGCTCTCGTGTTTACATCATTTTGTGTTTGTCCTGTAAACACTTACAAAATCAATATTCTGTTAAAATGAATATTATTTATGACCTAAATGCTGATAAAATTATGAGTGATGCTATGCTGTCTGAGCTTTATATGCCATTTTTGATTCCCTCCCCACTACCCACATTGCACAGGGAATGCATTTTTGATTCCCTCCCCACTACCCCCATTGCACAGGGAATGCATTTTTGATTCCCTCTCCACTACCCCCTTTGCACAGGGAATGCATTTTTGATTCCCTCCCCGCTACCCCCATTGCACAGGGAATGCATTTTTGATTCCATTCCCGCTACCCCCATTGTACAGGGAATGCATTTTTGGTTCCATTCCCACTACCCCCATTGCACAGGGAATGTATTTTTGATTCCATTCCCACTACCCCCATTGCACAGGGAATGCATTTTTGATTCCATTTCCACTACTCCATTGCACAGGGAACCCATTTTTGATTCCCTTCCCCTAACCCCATTGCACAGGGAACCAGTGGTCAGTCTGCTGCATGTCTCTATACAAGGTGGTTTCTGTAACATAAATTCAGTTTTTTATGGTCTTTTATTTTTTTGAGCCTCATGTGGCTTACCACTATGTGGAAGCATAACAGTTATGATGCTGCTAGGTGAAGGTTAAGGTCATTGAAGCTGAAAATCTCATTTCCCTTTCTGCATGATAAGTTAAGTTTCCCTGCATTAACAGGACAGGCTATTATCTTTGTAGGAACATTCCTCTGTATAAGGGTCCTTCACTTATAATGCAGGTCACTCTTATGAACATTTTCATTATGGTGTAGCAGCATTGTGATGTATACTGTGTAATTTTATGTTTCAGTATTTGTCTGTGCATGAGGAAGATTTATTCCGTTTGAGACGTATACACCTGAGTCATGTCAACAGGGGAAGTACAGGAACTGTCCATTATCAAGGTCATTTGGTTCATTGCAGCAGGAGTCCTGGTAATTTGTTTTGCTGAAATGTTGATCTATATGAATTATGTATACTGCTACATTCAAATCCTTGTTGGGCATCATGAGTAAAATTCAATCTGAAGCCTGAAAAATTGTTTTCTTGTGTTGGGAAAATGTTTGAATCTATCAAACCTGAATGGTAATAAAAAAAAATGTCTTTATTTTCTGAGGATAATATCTTTAGCACCTTCCATATTTTCCTAATGCTAATTAATAAACATATTGCATTCATATATACATCACTTAAACTTGTAGTCTTATTTAAAACATTGAACATAAGGACTTTAAATAGTAGAGAAGGATTTGATGTAAAAGAATAGAAGAACAAAATATAGGTTGGTTTCTAGGTTGGTTTCTGGGTTAGTTTTTAACATTACTTTCGACACATTATTGGGATATATCTTGCAGAGGAAATGGGAGCTAAGTGTCTTTCCCAAGGACACACTAAGGTGACCTATCTTGACCCTAATGGGAGCTAAGTACCTTTCCCAAGGACACACTAAAGTGACCTACTTTACCCCTAATGGGTTCTAAGTGCCTTTCCTAAGTATTCATGTACCGACAAACTGTAAAATGTGTTTAAAGTCTTTAAACTTAACTGTCTCAACATCAAATTCTGCAGAAAGCTGACTTATTCTTTTCATACAGTTGTAGTCCCATATCCCTACAGACATTGATCAGTGACCATCAGCAGCAACACAGTGCCAGAGGGAGAATCAGCATATCACTTTGATGGATTGCAAGGCTTTGATATTTGATGCAAGGCTTTGATATTTGTTTCAAGAGAAGACAAATGAAAGCAATCCTTTTTGTATTTCATAGATGATACTCGTATCAGTCACTTTCTGCTTGATTCTGTTTGCACTGAATAATCGATAATCAAGGCACAGCGATGGACAACTTCATTTTTAAAAAAAATACTGGGCACTCTGAATTTTTAAAAATACCATTTGTGCTTTTACTTACTCTTATTGAAAACAAATTAATAACCATGTCTCTGTTGGGGGTTGGGGGTGGGGTTAGCGTAATTAAATGTTGCTGTACCTAATTCCTTTTAAATATATAGTGTAAAACAAATTAGGTATTTTAGCTACATTTAATGATGCTGACCTGGTAATTTATTGAGTCACAGATAAGATAAAATTCTTGATTCTGTGTGGAACAAACTGTGTTGTCATGGTGTTGACATGTCATGCTGTCCATTATGAATGTAACGGTCAGAAATGCATACACTCAATTTCCTTACTCTAAAGCATTGCTTACAACATAATTTTCTCCACTCTGTGTAAGTGATAAACCATGCATTGATTGGTTGATTAGCATTTGTACTGGTAAAATTTGGTCTTGTAATGACTTTTTCTATGCTTGCGGTGTAGTAGCGGAAACGCCGTATCATTTCTTGTAAAATTTCTCTGAGATGGACATTAAAAGTTGCATTTCATCAAATTAAGCGGGTCCACATGTTACTTTGGACTGAAACTTATGCCCGACATAATGGGGTTATTGACTTAACAATGGTCTAGATAAACTGGGAAAAATTAGCATAACAAAGAAGGATTTTTATGGGGCCAGACCAAAACGCTCGACATACATGGGTTCTTGAGATAACCAAGGTCAGGATAAGAGGGTTTGACTGTACTAACCAATCATGAGAGGGTTTGATTGTACTAATCAATCAGTAAAGGTGGCTTTTGCATAGTCAACAAATAATCCAGAATTATACCTGAAAATGTGTTTTAATATTTATTGCTGATTAACATTTAGTGCATTGTGCATTGATAGTTGTAAGCATATGAAAGTACATGTATTTGTAAGGTGCTCAGATGATACCAAAATGACAGAAATTAGATAATGCAAAAGAATCTGTGATTGCAAATATGATCAAGAGAAGAGGATAAGAAAGTACCAGAAAGACTGGGAAATTGAACACAAATGGCTGAAGTATAACTTTAGAGAGGCTGTGATTTTGTGCATGATATGCACCAAGTATTCTGAGAAATATGAAAGTGTGCAAGGTACTTCATTTGTGAGTTTTGCTGGTGAAATACACTTTGGAGGGAAGTATATACCTTATCCTTCAGAAATTCAGTAAATTCCTGTGATAATTGACAAATCATCATCATATTCCTGTTTTGAAGCTCAGTGAGAAGAAATGGATCCTGGATGATCCATCTGCTGGGAAGGCCATTAAGTAGGTACTGGTACATAGATATCATGTGACTCAGCACAAGGAATGAGAGAACAAGTCCCTAATGGGTGTCATGTCGGAACAATGAGAATTCTTTTCATCTCTCCTTGGTCTCTTAGAGGAACGGAGCCTCATCACTCGTTCATGCAGGGGATCACACAGATCATTGGTGGTACAGGTTGTTCTTTCCCTTGAAAAGGACGGGGTTCCACTTACCAAAAGGATTAAAAGGGAATATAGGAAAGAAAGAGACATCAGTCCAAATTCCTATCTTAGGAGTGTGTATAAAAGCAGGACCTCCTCCCACCCAATGCTGATGTTATTCATTAGCCAGATGTCCCGAGACAGAAGAAAGATGCGCATTAGAATACGGGCTGTTGATGTAGATCAGACTGACTCGACGTATGTGTTTTAAGAAATCTCAAGAATAGGGAGTTGATACATCTAGCACGGATGAGGTATTTTCATCGTGAAAAAGTAAAGCTTAATAATAGTGATAGATAAGTATTACATTATTAAAATTAGTTTTATTCCCCCCCGCCATTTTTGGCCTTTATGCTTGTAGACTATTAAGAGTTGTTTTCTTTATGTCACCGCATACAGCAGATATAAGTATGTGTACAAGGATTGGGGTATTGTTTTGTTTGTTTTGCTTTACAAGTGGAAGCACTTCATCAGACTGGAAGTTTTTAATCAAACTAAAAAACATGATTGGAATGTTGATAAAATGCATAATTATGTTTGTAAAGTGGTAAGCTTCATGATTTTTTAAAATCAAAATTTACAAAATCTTTTATTTTAAAAAAATAATGTTTGTATTATTTTGTGACTGGTATCTCACAAAAATAGCAATACTCAGTAGTCAGGATAACCACTTGACTGGTTTGAGTATATCTCTTTTAAGTAATTCATTTTGCGGTGGAAGAATTTCCATTTCATCACACATCTTTATGAGTAAGACCTTTAAGAAGTTAAGAGACAGAATGTCAGAAGTTTGTGTTATGTTTGCCTCAGGTCATCTGAAGACCGAAACTTTATTGTTACATTGTCACATCAAAGTGAAGATGCCATCAGATATTTATACAAGTATGTAATTGCTTTTCATAACTAGCTAACATTCAGAATAAGTATTTTGTTATGTATATTTAATTTGCATTGTTTGTTAGTTTTTGAAATTTAAAAAGAAATATCCTGATATGCTTTGGGTTTTGTAGAATTGTATTTTTGAAGCTGACCTTGTCAGAATCAGTGATGGTTATGTAAACATTGTTTACCTTTTTCTGACTGAAGAATAAATATTAAGATTATTATCTTGGTCTGAGTCAAAGACATTATTTTAGTAACAGACCTAATTATAAATAAAATTTTACCTTTAACATTTGGAATCTTCATGAATGAAATTTTCATTAAGTAGTAGCTTTTTTTTATATAGAAAATACTAATTGTAAACTGCGTCAGTTAGAGGGGTATAAAATCATGTTTACTGGAAAAATTATTTATTCCTGCAGTAACATCTGAAGCAGAAATCAGTCTTATTGTTGTGTCCAGCATTTCATTTTAGCTGGAATTTATTTATTCAAATTAATATTCGCTGGAAATACAAAGTGCTAATCTAAAATAATGTTCTTGGAAATAGACTTTGATTTATAGTCAGATTCAAATAAGGATGTATTCTTTTATATTATTATTGTGATTCAGCAATGGGCTGTTGGCACATCATTACTATTCAGGCTTCTCAGGCACATCAACACTTTCAGCACTGGATTTATTTTGGAATACCACTAAAGCAGGGATGATCCTGGCTTTTAAAAAGTTGTCGCCAAAAAATCACCAACCTCAATATTTTTTCGCCAATTTTCAAAACATGTCGCCAGAACAAGTAGTGAATATTTTTCCAAGTCTATTAATGTAATAAGCAATGAAAATTGAAAAAGATGAGTTAGTTATTACTTTATTGACAACAAGCAATACAGCTATAATATTACAAAATAAGTCATTACATGACTGTTTTGCACTATTAAAATGTTATAGAATGTCACATGATCCGTTGTGACTTTAGGGCTGCCCACTTGTTGAATGCAGTTTCAAAGTCTAACACTAAGCATCTGTACATGCTGATTCTCATTAAAATCTCTAGAGTTGAGAAGCCGAGTTTATTTCTGATGTCAGTTTTTATGAGGTTCATCTTACTGAAAACACGTTCACAGTCTACAGTGCTGACAGGTGACACCTGTAGTACTTTTACTAATAGCAGCGATCTTCGCTATTTCCATGGTCTTTGCATCCCGCATCACCGTTATTGCATAGGTATGACTGTTGTCACCTGAAAAAAAAAATGCATTATCAAATGTAAAATATCTACTTTCCTGACATCTATAGTGTCTCACTCATTTTATTAATAGAAACATCATGTATTAAGCAAATCTATATCATGTACATTATTTTCCAAATAATAGTTTTGTAAGGAACTTTAGTTAATGACATTTTAATACTAAAATCCTATGACCGTACTTTGCAATGTAAGATAAGTGATGTATAATGCAACCGTCAATTTCATGCATTCAGTAATTAAATGGCCTCCCCCCCCTTTTTATGGCTAGCTTCACAAAGTACATCTCCATCAACAGTAGTTCAGAAATTTATTTTTTGCCACGCTTTACATGCTTTGCTTACAATGAATTGCTTCCTAAATCCCAAGAATGATCACTGAATGCTGTAGAATTTTTCTCGACAAGCAAATTAGGATATCCATTCCCACCAATGAAACTTACACGAGTCAACACCTGTCATTAATGTACCATATATATATAAGCATTAATTACCATCATTAAATTAAAAGAAGTGAAGAAACATATCACAGAGCATATGTGCCCCAACCCCAAAAAAGAAAAACAATTCGGAAAATATTTGTTATTGAGTCATCAGTGTTATATGCATATACTAGTTAACAATAAGGAAATAAGGTGGGATATAAAATGTGGGAAATACTTATCACATGTATGGTGGCTTGAGACAACATTTGAACTGTTAACATAAATTCACACCCATTTTAGGCACTGTTATAACAAAAAAGGACATGGTTTATTTGTCAGTCAATTGCTAGTGCTTTCACTCACTGTAGATCAGGTGGTTTCTTTGAAGTATGTTGAAGAGGCTTAAGTCTAACCTTCAGTTATTGTATAGAATATGAAATGGGGGTTGAGAGGGGGCAAATAACATAGTCCATAGGGAGAAACGGCGTGTCCTTTTTGAGAATTTCATGTGTATTGGACCCGAAAAATCGGAGAATATTTAGTGAAAACGATGCTTAAATATGCCGCAAAAAACTTCCTGATAGTAGGTCCCAATCTGCATGTTTTCGGATTCAATCTCCTGACTTGGCTTTTGAAAAGAAATATTTTTTTACATGACACGCTACAATAACTGTACGGTATTAACTAAATTTATTCAACGACTATTTGAATTCTTTGGAAATTAATTAATTCTTTCTGTACATTTGAAACTTCAACACAGAAGGGGCATTTTTCATTGGAATGTATTCAGATTTCTTGGAACTATTGGAATTGATAGGACTTTTAGGAAATAGGAATTCATTTACCATGCTGTAAGTTAATTTAATTCTTTCACTCCTGTGTTTTGAGAAAAAAAAAAAAAATTATTTTCAATTATGCAAAACTTGTTTGTTGTGCTGTTTCTTGTTGTGTAGTTTAAGTCCCTGCAGTTGTAACACGGGATTGACAGCAAAAGTAAAAAGTCAATGAGCAAAATTAACATATGTTATTTACCCCGCCTGGATTCATGTTTGGCGACACACTCCTTCTTCAAAATATCACAGCCAGTCAAATGAATTGACGACTTATGCCTTGATACGTATATCATAGAACATCTGCTTTAACTTTGTATCATATCTCAGCCATGGACGCCCAAGTTTCCAGCTGTCAAGAAATTTTCGGGAACTTTTGACCCGTTCATCATGATGTGGTGTTGCACTTGAAGCATTACTACCATCACTATATGTAGATGATGTTGGACTGCCAGGTATAACATCAGGTTCAGTGACTGTGTTGTCTGATGAATTTGCATTAAATCCAAATGCTGTTAATTTTGTTAACTTACTCTTAGGATGAGATGATGAACATGCAACATCTAACTTATGTTTACCTATGATAATGTTGCACTGTTGACAGTATATAATTCTGATCGATATTTGTTTTCCATTTGCTTTGTACTTATACACAGCAGTAGGTACTTCAAAGGTAATCAGTTTTCTCTGAAGTTTCAGCAAAACTATTTATTGGTATATTTACAAAAAAACAACAGAAGGCTTAGCTGTCATTCTGTTAATTGTAGCTGTTTCTGTTCGCGTCTTCAGAGGTCGGTCAAATTGTAGGTATAGTCCGGTAGCATGATTGAGTGTATCATAGCATATACTACTCATGCCAGATGTCAACATAAGCGGATTATGATGTAACAACACACTGTAAAGATGGGTTTGCCAATACGAACAAAGGATTTGTTTATGTAACAGACAGATTCCAGTGCATTGTGTATCCAGTTTTGTGGCTTCCTTTCATGGTCCCTTTGAATTTCTCCACTCCAAATCCATGATTGTATGTACAAATTAAACAACCAGAAAGGCTGTCGCCAAAAAATTTGCCAGATGGTATATTTTGTCGCCAATAAGGAAAAAAAATCGCAATTTGCAATATGGCGAAGCCCAGGACAATCCCTGACTAAAGTTTTTCAGAACTTTATTCTTTGGGATTTGTGTTAGTAATTCTAATATTATTTGTGATTTAATTTGGAATACTATTGTTTCTTTAACATTTTCACTTTGTATTCTAGGAAATAAATTATTTGTTGAATTTTAGAAAACTGGTTGGATTTTACTCTTTTCTGTTACTTTGTTTGAGACCATAGATCTGTAATAATTTTCATTGTCACAACTGATTCTCACCAACTTCCACACAATGCATACCATAGTAATCCATTTATGGAGCACAATGTTGAAATAACAGCTGATTGGTCAAAATTTAATTGGGGGATGACCTTTATTAAATTTGTTTTTGAAAGCCCTATGCCATGCATCTTGTGACAAAAGATAATGTTTTACAGAATTCCTTGTTATTTTGCAGATTTTCTTCCTGATATTTTTGTTTGTTAAGAGACAGATTATGAGGTTCACATTTAAACCAAGCTACACAGCCATTGGCCACAATGTTCCTAAGGTAAGAAGAATTTTTGGTAAACAGCAATAGTATGTAATGATCATGTATATTAACAGAGTGATACGAATTGAAAACAACATCAAGGACTAGTCTGTATTGGACAACTGTCTAATGGAATGCGTATAGACCTGGGCAAGTGCATTTTCTCAAAAATGTTATTAATTTTGTTAGTTTGATTGTACACCTCATTTTTGTTAAGGTTATCTTTTGAATCGGGTTCGATACTCTTTTGGATTAGCATGTTCTGCTTTACCATATACTTTTCAGCATACTCTCTAGATTTGATTTTTAGTACATGTCACTACAGTGCATGTTGAATGAAGTTGGACTTAAAAACAGGTAAACGACTTGCAGAATGATTTTACTTATCAAGGCTGTTAACAAATTGATTGTATTGTAAGAAAATAGTAATGTATAAATTCATTGTCATTTTTTTTTTAATATGCAGCTGGCAGGACACTAGATATAGATTGATAATCTGCCTGTTTCCTTAAATTACCATATTGTTACTCATATGAGGAAGATCTTTATTTCTTTTTGTTGGAAAACATGAGTAACTCCAGTATAGTGGCTTTTTCCTCAGGTTACTGGGGTACACAAAGATAAGATGATGTACATTACATGGAAGCATTATTTTCTTTTTCCTCTCAATCTGTATTGAAAGCCAATAGTTTCTAGCTGATAATAATTATATTTGCTGGCTTATTTAAGTTGATACTCTTTGACCAGAAAGTCTGAGCTTCATGTTATACTCTGAATCAACTTGTATATGGATTATTTATTCAAATTGTTTCATTGCATGTCATGTAATTTTTTATATATAATTTTTGTTTCTTCCAAAGTGTGAAAAATATCATTTTGGGGAAGAGATCATGTATGTAAAAATACAGGACCCAACACTGAGAAGGATTTTAAAATATTTAAATGAATATGAGTATTAAATTCACATGCATCAGATGTAATTGTGCTAATGCAGCATGCACTAGTAAAATATGTTATGTAAATTTGATTACATGTAATTGTATTAGAATAGACAAGTTAGAAAATGAATAACCATGACAAAGACAGGTATTCCATTGCATTTTTCTTCTTGCACCTTGTGATCAAATAAAATAAGCCTTGATATGAAAGAGAGAGAGAGAGGTTTCAGGGTGATTGTAATCTGTATTGCTCAATTACATGATCATTATGATCTTACTTATGTACAAGGGCAATACTATATTGCATGATCAATTAATACCTCTGATTAAACAATTCCTTCTAGTGTTAATTATGATTGTCTCAAGAACCACATGGCTTTGCAGTGTTATGTACATGCTAATTAAATATGTTACTGCTTTGGCCAGGCCATTCCAACTGAGACCTGTTTGGGGGCAAGATTTGGTAGACAATATCAAATTAATGAGGCTGCCATTAGAGAAATGAGGCTACCCATCATCATCATCATCATCAGTCCCGTAGTCTGGTAGACCGTTGGGGCACCACACAAGACCGAACAATGAGCTTCCTCCATTCCTCTTGATTTTCCGTCTTTCTCATTGAGTCGCTCAATGTCAAGCCTGTCCACTCTCGAATGTTGTCTTCCCACCTCTTTCTCTGCCTGCCTGTCTTTCTTCTTCCTTGTACAGTGCCTTGCAGGATTGTCTTGGCAAGTCCTGATGATCATGAGACATGCCCATACCACTGCAGTTTATATTTTTTCATTGTGCTCAGGAGGTCTTTGTGAGGCCCAATGGCTTGTCTGATCCTTTGCCGTATTTCTTTATTGGTGACACGATCTTTGTATGAGATGCCGAGGATCTTTTGGAAGCATCTCATCTCTGTGGCTTGTATCCTTTTCTTTAAGTCAGCTGTTATGGTCCATGATTCACAGGCGTAGAGAAATATGGAGATAACCAGTGAGTGCATCAGTCTGACCTTTGAACTGAGTGCGATGTTCTTGTCATTCCAGATGGGCTTCAGTTTTGTCAGTGCTGCTGTTGTCTGTGCAATCCTGGAGAGTACTTCAGGCTTTGATCCTTCATCTGTTACAATTCCCCCACAAATACTTGAAGCTGTGGACTGTTTCTAGCTTCGTACCTTGGACCCTGATGTCAGTACTGATGCCCTTGGTGTTCTTGGTGATCAGTTACATGGTACTGTATTTACAATACCCTATGGGTAGCCTGGCCAAACTGATGACCAGGCTACCCATAGGGTATTGTAAATACAGTACCATGTAATGCCAGATGCTTACTCTTGTTTCTCAACTAGTGACACTATTTGTTTTTGCTGACGGAAGTGTCAGAACAATTCAAAGTAACTAGTATAAGCAAGGATCAAAACCAGATGCCACCAAACTACAGGATGTGTACATGCATTTACTGATGAAGGGTAATCTTATTTGATGGGAATGGATAGGTCGTTGTACTTGCAAAGAAAATTACACAGCTTGCTATATGGTCATTCTTGGGATTTAACCTAAATGGAATCAGTATGGATATAAATCTTGTGAATATTTAAACTTTGAATATGGTATATATTTTAATAGTTTCCATTTACTATTTTATTACTGTTTTCTGTCTTTGTCAAAAGCTTCTGCTACACAGGGCTAGTAAGGTACAAAATAGCATGAAGAAGAGCTGAAATCTCTCTCTCATATTGGGGCATATTTTATTCCAATCATGAGGTGCAATAAGAAAAAAAGCAATGGAATACATATGCTTCTCATTTCAAAACAAAGCTATGGAAAAAGCATTTTAGCACCAGTGATGCAATTTCCCTATTGCTGGTAATCTGCAATAGCATATAGTGATACCATTAATATTCATGAAACTGGAAGTTACTAGTGAAAAGACAAAGCCACGGTATTGATCTGGATTCATCCTACATTCTGCATCAACTTATATATGGATGAAGGATGGAAAATTTACAAAAGAAGTGTTTAATGTAAAGTAATCTTATAATATTTAACTCCAGGTCTTTGTTTCATTTAAGTGATAGGAATACTGCTTTCAGTGGAGAAAATAAAGAGTCATGGTAAAGTTGGGCAAAAATAAGTCAACTTACAACTTATCTTTTCCTGCATATTGAAGCGAAATCATAATTTACCTGATTGGCTCTCTTACTAATGTTGACCCTCAAGTTGAATATCTGATTGTCTGATTGATAAACTTTTCATCCTATTCTGACATCTTGCATGATGCAAAATGAAATATTCATGTGTAATTTAAACTATTAATCTCCAAGAATAAATTAATTAATTATGATAAAAGATAAATGTAAAGATAAAATTCTGCATAATAAATTATTAAAAAATCTTGCTTTTTGTTAGTGATATAAATTGAATAATAGTGATGTATATTGGAACTAATTTCTTAGCACAATCCTAATTTGACAAGGTGAATCAGACTTGCTTAGAATTTTTTATCACACTATATGTTTGATAAGACTAATTCTATAAAACCCTCTAGGACAAGCCAACAAAATTTAGCCTATTGATATAAGATCAGCTGGTAATTTTAAAAAGAATGACTATTGATTCAGACACATTGATTATTTGATAACATTTTGATTCACAAGTTTCAGTTCATATCAGTCATGAAATGTGGCTTGTTTTTTTTGAAGGCCATTGATCTTTTGTTCAACAGTATTTATGCTGCAGACATTTTTTAATTTTAAAGACTAACTGCATGTAATATTCACTCTGGAGAAATTATATTCGCCAATTTAGTTACTGCTTTAATAGATAATGCATGGGAGGTAATTCAAAGTCATGAAACAGCTATTTCAGGTTGCATTGATTCAAACAGCATTGTAATAAAACACTTTACCTTAAGTCTCCTATTTGTTCAAATTACATTTATTGCTAATTTGAAAAAAATCTATCCACATTTAGTTATGTATTGTAGACTAGCACAATTTTAGTTTGAGTGCAAAGAAGTTGAGTTTTGTGAAAAACTGGGACCTGTTCTTGATAGGATCATAAGAAGAAAATAAGTACAGAATGATTATTTTATCATGCTTCCACATTTTTCCCAAATAAATGTATTTTCTTTTACTTTTGAAACAGAGATTACAAGTATAACCTGTCTGAATTATTTGCATATAAAGTTATGAATCAGAAATGTTTGGCCACCATCTTGTATTTGCTCAAGTCTGGTACAGGTTCTAATTTTGATTTTCTCATTGAGTCCAATGCGGGTTTTAGAGCATGTGCTCAACAAATTACTGATTTCTCTTGAAAAGTCACATAATGTCAGTCAAAAATTTTTATTGGATTAAAATTTTACATGTATAATTATAAAGGTTACTAGGTTATCTGTTCATGCTGAACAGTTGACTTTGATGCTGATTAAATTGCCATATCTGTAATTATTATAAATTAATCAACTTTTTGAAAGGATTGGACCTTGCAGCAGGAACCACTTTACAAGCACATGGTGGAGCTGGTATGAAACCTGGGACCACTTAGGTTAAAAGTACCGTGTTACTCTTAAACTATTCAGAGCTTATATAAATATTATTGTATCCCACCATGATTGTTCATTACCCTAAAACTGTTATGGAATTTGACTCCTGATGCTTAATCACATGCCATGGAATAGAGTGTATGCAATTTGTACTTGCTTTACAACAGGTAGAAGATGTCATGTTTCACCTTCAACAAAGTTAAATCATTTGATCTGTGCTGGAGCCTGTCAAAAAGATTCTCCTTCACCCCCTTTTCAGATATTTTAGTACATAGAGACATATTTCAATAATATATTTCCATTTCCAGAAGCTTCAGATGGAAATTCAAAGGCGTCTTGAAAGGGTTAGTTACATCAAAGGAGAGCCCAAACTTCTCACAGGGAAGATAGAAGAGATAGCCAGAACAAGTAATGTATAATTATCAAAATGGATTTTATTCTAATCCTCCAATATGCTTGTTTTTCTATCAGACCCAGTTTGATACAGTGAATCTTTGTCATAGATAGGACAAATAATTTGATCCAAAAGGGATAACTTATTTTTGTTAGGAGCAAGTCCTGAGACAGTGACACAAATCATAACTGAAAATGAGGAAAGTCCCAGAAATTAATTGACAAAAATGACCCCAATTATAGCAAATGCTTAATATTTGCTAATATCAAATTTCTTCAGACCCTTGATTTATCTTGAACCTTGCATAAAAAACCTCTTTAGTGATTTATGTAGATATTGAAATAACATTTGACGTTAGGTCAAATGTTTTGAAGATCAATAACATTTCTTGCCAATGGATGATACTGGTAGAATTTTAATAAAAATAAAGATGTAAAATATTGAATCTTTATTATGTTATTATAATAATTTATCAGATTTATAATTTTTAAATATTTTTTTAAACTGTCATTTTTTTATTAAGCCTGATGTTCATGTGAATATTTGTTACCAATTTCAGCTGAGAATCATTATTACTACAGAATGAAAGCTGTGGATGCCTTCTCACAGTTTGGTAGGTGCATGCATACATATTGATGTGAGTCAGTTTGGTAGTAAATGTACACATCTTGATGTGAGTAAGTTTGGTAGTACATGTACACATCTTGATGTGAGTAAGTTTGGTAGTAAATGAACACATCTTGATGTAAGTTTGGTAGTAAATGTACACATCTTGATGTGAGCTAGTTTGGTAGTAAATGTACACATCTTGATGTGAGTAAGTTTGGTAGTAAATGTACACATCTTGATGTGAGTTAGTTCGGTAGTAAATGTACACAGCTTGATGTGAGTAAGTTTGGTAGGTAAATGTATATATCTTGATGTTAGTCAGTTTGGTAGGTAAATGTACATATCTTGATATACAGCTAGTTTTATAGGTATATGTACATATCTTGATATACAGCAGGTTTTATGGGTATATGTACATATCTTGATATACAGCCAGTTGGTAGGGATATGTATACATCTTTATGTCCAGGGAATTCCATATGTGCATGTATACATTTTGATATGAAGCCATTTTTAGCAGGTACATGTACACACTTTGACATGCAGACAGTTTAGCAGGTAAATTTAATTATCTTATCATTGAATTGGTTTGGTAGGTACATGGAAAAACATCATAAAATGCAGTCAGTTTTGTAGGTATATGTACATATGTTGACATTGAGCCATTTGTTGTAGGTATATGTACACTTGACATGCAGCCATTTTTGTACATTTACACATTTTGATTTGCAGCCAGTTTTGTAGGTACATGTGCACATCTTGATATGCAGCCAGTTTTGTAGGTACATATACACATCTTGATATGCCGCCAGTTTTGTAGGTACATATACACATCTTGATATGCAGCCAGTTTTGTAGGTACATATATACATTTTGATATGCAGCCAGTTTTGTTGGTACATATACGCATCTTGATATGCAGCCAGTTTTGTATGTACATGTATACAGCTTGATATGCACCAGTTTTGTATGTACCTGTACATGTCTTGATATGCAGCCAGTTTTATATGTACATGTACTTACTGATATGGAGTTTTGTAGGTACATGTACACATCTTGATATGCAGTCAGTTTTGTAGGCATGTGTACAAATTTTGATATGCAGCCAGTTTTATAGGCATGTGTACAAATTTTGATATGCAGCCAGTTTTATAAGTATGTATACTGTTATGTGTATTTAATCTGTACTATCATTATCAATGGAAGTAAACATGTTTATCTTAATCTGAGTCTAGGACATTGGTATTCCCCATGGATAAACCTGTTGTACCTGATGTTATTATGTTCTTTATTTTAATTTTAGTAACATATTTTATTTTGTTGACAACTTAAAACTTTTGACCCTCATCCAGGTTCTATTGGTGTGTTTTACTTTTTTATATACTGTTGTTTACTTGAGAAATTACTCATCCTTGTATTAGCATCTTGTAGCAGAATGAGTCTTATTGTTGTTTTCAGTATTTCATTTTGGCTACAATTATTTATTTAAATTATTATTTACTGGAAATACAAAGTGCTCATCACTAATATTCTTGGACAGGAACATTAATTTGGAATTACAGTGAAATAGACAAGGACAGTTTTTGATTATAATATTGTGCTACATCAAAAGACTCTTAGCACATTGCCACAATCCAGGTTATTGGCACATTACCACGTTTGTGACTACAGGCACATCAACACATTCAATTTTGGAATTTGATTGGAATACCGTTGGAATTCAGTTCACAACTTGTATGATTAAAGTTGAAATGAAGAAGATTTTCCTTATTGTTTCAACAGCTTTTATAGCTACAGTGACAGCAGATAGAACAGAACCTTTTGCTGACAGGAATGATCTTATACCCATCTCATTTGTTAAATGCCAAAAATATCTTGACTAAAAGGATCATTATTTCTACATTCAGAATTTTTTTATGATATGCCCAGTTTGAATTGTATGTGACAGATCAAAAGAAGCAGTTGAATTGTGCAACTTGGTAAACAGTTTGAATTGTACATGACAACTCAGTAAAAAGTTTGAATTGTACATGACAACTCAGTAAACAGTTTGATTTGTACATGACAACTCAGTAAACAGTTTGAATTGTACATGACATCTCAGTAAACAGTTTGAATTATACATGAAAACTGAGTAAACAGTTTGAATTTTACATGACAACTCAGTAAACAGTTTGAATTGTACATGACAACTCAGTAAACAGTTTGAATTGTACATGACAACTTAGTAAACAGTTTGAATTGTACATGACATCTCAGTAAACAGTTTGAATTGTACATGACAACTCAGTAAACAGTTTGAATTGTACATGACATCTCAGTAAACAGTTTGAATTGTACATGACATCTCAGTAAACAGTTTGAATTTTTCTTGAAGACTCTATAAACAGTTTGAGTTGTACTTGCATGGAAACTTGAAGTTTTCTGCAACAAACCTTAATGTTATATATGGCGTTATTTCATTATTTTGAATTGTTTCTAGACATGTATGTTTCTGTCTTTATCATTGGAAAATAATGAATCTTTCCCCACTTTTAGATATATGTTGGTCCATAGAAAACACAGTGCAGGAAACATGTACCTTGAAAAAATAAATAATTTTGTTGAGGTCTCAATTTTATTCCATTCGTCATTGTTTTTACCTTTCTGAAGTTGAACCAACACTGTGACATAATCAAAATGAACATTCTGGTCGTAAGCAAACCTATGTGCCTTAAGCCATATGACAAAAACTATGGGCTAGAGTTTACAGTGAAGAAGATTCCATCTGACTGAAATGAGGGTGCTTCCCTATTTTACACACAAAATATTACTATGGTGTGAATGCTACACATGTATATTGCCATTGTTATATATTATGGTTAATTAGTTGCTAGGCCTGTATTTAAGATTGTAAAGCCAATGGATGAAAATTGGGCCAAGCTAATATAAGTAAATCTTTCACCCCTGTGAATCAGATTGGACTTGTCCATGTCCTTGATGCATTGTATGCATTATACTTTGTTTTACATTTCCTTATTGGGAAAACCATCTTGTGATTATAATTGACACTATGGCTTGGAATATTCATTAGCAAATAGCAAAGAACTAGAAGTTTATAACATCTGTACAATAACCCCCCCCACCCCCCCAGTCTCTCCCCCCCCCACCTTGAAATTGGTTGGTGATGAGAGTTTTCCTGTATAATGTATCAAAACTGGTGTCAAGTCCTTATTTTTATGCATTACAAAGTATGGACAAAATAACCATGAGTTACAGCAGACATAACTTTCAGAATATCTCTTTGTGAATAAAGCAAGGTAGAACATTGGGAGACAATTCAGTGGAACAGTGATGTATTTATTTTCTTTGAATTTCTTGTGTATTTATGGAAGACATTAAATGAACCAAGTATTGCTAAATTATTTTGAAATCATGATAATGAAATAACAGACTGAAAGCTAGATCCATCGTGATTCTATCAATTATCTTGTAAGAACTATTTGGTCTAGGGTTAGAATCCACTTGGTACTTTATTCTGTTTGGTTTAGGGTTAGAATCCACTTGGTACTTCATTCTGTTTGGTCTAGGGTTAGAATCCACTTGGTACTTTATTCTGTTTGGTCTAGGGTTAGAATCCACTTGGTACTTCATTCTGTTTGGTCTAGGGTTAGAATCCACTTGGTACTTCATTCTGTTTGGTCTAGGGTTAGAATCCACTTGGTACTTCATTCTGTTTGGTCTAGGGTTAGAATCAGCTTGATATTACAGTCTGTTTGGTCTAGGGTTAGAATCAACTTGGTACTTCATTCTGTTTGGTCTAGGGTTAGAATCAACTTAGTACTTCATTCTGTTTGGTCTAGGGTTAGAATCCACTTGGTACTTCATTCTGTTTGGTTTAGGGTTTGAATACATTTTACATTACAGTATGTTTGGTCTGGGTTAGAATTCACTTGATACTACAATTTGTTTGGTCTAGGGTTACAGTGAGGTTATTCCTTATTATGTTTAATCTAGGGTTACAGTGAGCTTGATCCTTCATTATGTTTAGTCTAGGGTTACAATGGGGTTGATCTTTCATTATGTTTGGTCTAGGGTTACAGTGAGGTTGATCCTTCATTATGTTTAGTCTAGGGTTACAGTGAGGTTGATTCCTCATTATATTTGGTCTAGGGTTACAATCAGATTGATTCTTTAAGTTTGGTTTGGGTTTGAATTGACTGAATGCTATATTCAGCCTTGGTGTTGAGACAGACACCGTATTGGAGTTAGGTTCAGAGGTTCAGAAGATCATTCCAGTGATGGGTTAAAACAGTGATTCTTCCATGTGTGGACATCAAAGAACAATTAGGAACTTGGAGGCCCAAACTGAACAATTGCAACAATGATCAAGCTAGCACAGGTAAGGATTAATAATGAGTGAGTAACCTCATGTGAAACGGCAATCCAGACAGACCCCCAAACAGCAATCCAGACAGACCAAACAGTAGCAATATCAGATGTTCAGACATGGTCAGTCCTAATGTCAGTCAAGAGAAAATGTTGAGTGACCATACAGGTAAGAACTGATGTCCAAAATATGCCTGCATTGTGAATAACAGTACTCCCCTCTCGAACATGTGTCACACCTGCAATATCAACAAGAGTACATACACTATCCTCTGGTCAGACAAATCTGTTGTCAGCATCAGCAACTGTGTTTCCAACAACACACACAAATTTGTCAACACCAGCTCCACTAGCTCACACAAATGTGTCAACACCAGCTCCACTAGCTCACACAAATGTGCCAACACCAGCTCCACTAGCTCACACAAATGTGTCAACACCAGCTCCACTAGTATAACAAATTTGTCAACACCAGCTCCACTAGCTAACACAAATGTGTCAACACCAGCTCGCTCCACTAGCTCACACAACTGAGACGTCAAATTCAGCACCTTTTCCTAAGTGAGATGTGTTTGCAGTATGAACCAGAATCCAAGAGAGGTAATCACAAGCCAGAAAGATAGGACCCTTATAATTACCTCCTCAGTGATGAAAAGCATTGCACAAAGGAGACTTATTAAAACAGATGTACAGAATCATAGAGGTGTAACAGTCAATAACGTCACCAAAAGAATAAGGATTACAGACCTAACCAAATACAACCAGATTATAATTTTAGTAGGTGGAAGTGACGTTAGTGGTGGATGGACACTGTATCAAATTAGAACAGGTTTAAAAAGTTTATTGTATGCTGCTAGGTCATACTGCCCAGATGCATGTAAAATAATGATATCAGGACTACCTCTTCATGTGGACACCATTGTGAAACTAATCAATGATCTGATAATTGACCTGTGTGAAGACTTCAGCCTACAGTACATACCACAATAAACTTCTTTCTTTCTCAAGAACCGAGACATTGTCAATGTGAACCTGTACCAGAGAGACAAAGTTCATTGAGTAGAAAAGAAATCTCGCAGCTACTGAAGAATATAAACATGTATGCCATCCATTTTCAGGCATTATAATGAAGAATATTGTCACTGGTTAGGATGCCCTAACAAACTGGACAACTGGTGCACATGCAATGGCATGGTAGTAAATACTGGTAAAACTAAAATTATACTTCTCTCAACATGGTAGAAAAGAACAAATCTTGATAGTGATGAACTGTGTCTGACATGGAAAGATTCAAATTTACAAATGGTTTGTCATGATAAACTGCATATAGTTTTCGTTGATAATAACCTGTCATGGACTGAACATGTCAAACACAACAGTAAAAAAGTTAATTCAAGTTTATGGCTTCTCAGTAGGATAAAACATTTTCTCCCAGAAAGGCACAGAAAACTATTTTATAACAGTTACATAAAGTCCTACTTAGACTACTGTAATACAGTATGGGGTAATTAAAATGATAAAAACATAGCAAAGCTTGCATATCTTCAAAGAAGAGCATTTGGGCTAATATTAATCCGAGCAGGAAGCAGGGAAAATTTAACTGGTTAGTTAAAAATGTTACCTATTAAAGACCGAATCCAGCTGCAAAAAGTCAAGTTAATGTACAAGATATTCAATAATGGTGCTCCTGAATATTTACAGACACCATTCCAGTAAACAGCTACCTGGTAATACTCCCCACCTGCGATCCATGTCAAACAAACAGTATAAAATTCCCAAACCAAATAAGGAATTATTCAAAAAAGGGTTTCCAGTACTGTGGAACTTTGGAATAGTATTCCAGTTGAGATTGGAAATGCCAGCTCTATTTCCTTCTTCCAAACCCAATATATGCAGTGGCTTCAGAGCTGCAGTTAAAATGAAAATGATAATAACTGTGTTTGTATTCATGAATATCTCTGGGCGTCATTAAATATACTACTCATCTATTTTGTCACTAATTGCATATTGCATGTATATTGACTATGTGGGTTCAATGTGAATGGGTGAGTATCCATCTGGTGAAAGGAAAGAAAGTAAATATAATGTGTCTATACATGTACATGCTACAATGTATAGGCATGCATGTGTGTGTATATGTCTGCATTTGTATATAAATAAGTTATTCTGGGCCTTGGTAGATTAGTTCTTCAGCTAATTGTGTTACCCCTTTTAAACAAAGTCATTATTATTATTATTATTATTATTATTATCAGTTCATGATAGGTTATTATCTATAAAGACACCAAATATTATAGTTTCTCACCATTAAGATTTGTTATTTTTTGCCATGTTGAGATAGGTTATAATTTTACCAGTATTAACCACCATGCTAATGCTTGTGTACCAGTCATCCAGTTTGTAAATAAATCTCCAGTTCACGCTTTGTGTTTTGCATGTCTGATAATGTTGTCATCTGCATAGAGATCTGTAGATGAAATTGAGTACCCCAGTAAAAGTGGTATGTCATTAATAGATAATATAAATATTAATGGACCTAGAATTGAGCCTTGTGGTACTCCATGTCTAATTGTTCCAAGTTCAGAAAGAACATTGTTTATATAAACAGGTTGTGTTCTCTCACTTAAGTATGAACTAAACCATCTAATTGTGCTTTCATCACATTGGTAAATTTACAGTTTCTTCAAAAGGATTTCATGATCCACCATGTCAAAAGCTTTCCTGAAATCTACAAATACAGATCCTATTATTCTACCTTGATCAAGTGCTTGAAGTCATTTATCAGTTAGGGAGATCAAGGCAGTCTCACATGAATGTTTCTGTCTAAAGCCTGATTGATCAGGGTGTAACAGCAAGTGTTTGGTTAAATATGACATGAATGAGTCATGGGAGTGTTTTTCAATCAATTATGACAAGTTTGGTAGTATTGAGATTGGCCGATAGTTATCAGCATCATACTTAGAACCAGATTAGTGAATAGGCATTACTTTTGCAGTTTTCCATATTTTGGGGATAGATGAGGTTGCAATACTTAAATTAATTATGAAATTTCAATGTTATGCTATCTGAAACAGCTGAAGCAGATGTTTTAACGAGTCATGGACCAATCTTATCAAGCTCTGTAGCTTTCTTGGTATCAAGTTGAATGGGACATTTTTTAACAAAGTTTTTTTATACTGGTGGGAAAGAGAAATGTACCTCCCTAGGGATTTTGCTCATGCAGAACCTTTTCAGTTCATTAAAGTTGTTGTCTATCACTGGTTCCTTTAATTTTGTCATAATGTTGTGGAAAAAAAATCATTGAAAACATTTGCATCAGTGACAATGGTGTCATTTACCAAACGTGAGTGAATTTTTTTTGTTTGTTTTTTTTTATTTTTTACTGATGTGTTTGATTTATTTTGTTTGATCTTGTGTGTTCCCCCAAATGAGTTCATTGAAAACATTCCAAATTGAATTAGAGTTGCTCTTTTTGTTTTCAAGTATTGATTGATGGTAAGTTTTTTTTAAAGCTTTTTTAATCATACTTGCTAATTTATTTCTCCATAATTTATGTTGTGCATGGTTTTCCATAGTCTTGAATTGGTCTCCTATTTCCATGGCATCTAGAATTTCAGTAGTAAGCCAGTTAGGTTGGATTTCTTACTTTACTCGATGTACTTTCAGTGGTGCATATTTAGAGTCTACATCCATAAATAAGTCAGTCCACAAAACTTTGGATTATATTCCATGGAACTTTATTTAGGTCATCCAGAAATTGTTCTTCATTAAAAGTTTTGAATGATGTGATAGTTTTGTGTATATTTTTCGTATTTGTCTTGCGTTTTTCAGAAAAGTAGGATAGTGGTCACTAAGACCAACATTTGGTTCATTAACATATACCACATTGTCAGTTAGGTTGGTATAAACGTGGTCAGTAAGAGTTCATATTTCTATTACCCTTGTGGGTTCATTTACAAGCTGGACAAGGCCCAGTGATTCAGTAAATTCCACCCAGTTGTTTCTCATTGGAGTATTGAGCAAGCCCTTATTTACATCACCTAGTATATGTTTCTTTCTCCTGTGCAAGAACATTTTCCATTTGTTTCAACTTTCATTCCAAATTGCTCTGGAGGAAGGTGGCCTGTAAATGTAACCAACTAGGAGTGATTCTGCTTTATTTTGAGAAATTTCCACCCAAATACTTACAATTTCTTATGACTCTAAGTCAGGTCATCTTTCTTTATTTACATCTTCCCAAATGTATACAAGATCTCCCTCTGCTGTCTCCCTGTCCTGCGATCATAGAAAATACATCAGTAAAAAAGTTAATTCGAGCTTATGGCTTCTTAGTAGGATAAGACATTTGCTACCAGAAAGGCACAGAAAACTATTTTATAATAGTTACGTACAACCCTAGTTAAATTAATATACTACAGTTATGGGGTAATTCCGTTGATACAAACAACGCTAGCACATCTTCAAAAAAGGGTATTCGGGTTAATATCAATCCAAACAGAAAACAAAGAAAACTTTACTGGTAATTTAGAAATATTACCTATTAAAGGCCAAATCCATTTGAGAAAAGCTAAGTTAATGTACAAGATACCCAATAATAGTGCTCCTGTATATTTACAGTCACTATTCCAGTTTAGGTTACCTGATAACACTCCCCACATGAGATTCAGGTCTACCACAGGGTATAAAATTCCCAAACCAAATAAGAAATTATTCAAAAGAAGTTCCCAATACTCAGGAACATTGCTCTGGAATAGTATTCCAGTTGAGATTAGAAATGCCCACTCTATTTCTTTCTTCCAAACTCAATATATCCAGTGGTTCATAGATGCAGTTAAAATGAAACTGAGAACAACTGTATTTGTACTCATGCATGCCTCTGGGCATCGTTAAATATACTAGCCATCTATTTGTCACTAATTGCATATTGCAATTATATGAACCATGTTAAACAATTACAGGTGATTGTCGATGTGGGTGAGAGAAAGGAAAGAATATGAATAGTTGTACATACATGCTGCTATGTAAATGAATGTATGCATATGTTTGTGTTTGGATGTTCCTTTGTTTGGGGGCCTCATTGTAGAGTAGTTCTTCAGCTAATTGTGTTACCCTCATTAAACAAACCCATTATTATCATGATTGCCTTAAAGTTGGAGATACAGTGGACACCTGGGTTTAGTGTCAGTAATCTTGATATGTCAGGCGCAAGTCGATTTCTAATTAAATTTTTCACTCAGTTTCATTCTCA
Source organism: Megalonaias nervosa (assembly GCA_016617855.1). Lineage (NCBI taxonomy): Eukaryota > Metazoa > Mollusca > Bivalvia > Unionida > Unionidae > Megalonaias > Megalonaias nervosa. The sequence continues at coordinate 40,659 of JAECUM010021061.1, forward strand.
ACAGAGCAATACATTTTGCACCTTTTTCACAGTGGAAGTATTTGAGATAACATCAGTATCCAAGAGATTATAACTTCAGACAGATGAACATGTTTAATTTTTAATGTACTGAAGTAAAATTTGTTGATTGGCAGTAATGATATCCTTGGCAATTTTTGTTTTTAACATCATTTGAAGCCACTATTGGGAATTTGAACTGAGAGGCACAAACTTGGATTCCATTAAATAACCCTGACACGACTTCATATTTTATGATTATTTAAGTGTTACACATATGTATTGCAGATGAATATTGACATTATTTGTGTTACACATATGCTGTATATTAATACTGACATTTCAGTGTTGCACATATGTACTGGATATGAATATTGAGATTATTTCAGTTTTACATGTATGTACTGGATATGAATGATGAGATTATTTCAGTGTTACACATGTGTACTGGATATGAATATTGAGATTATTTAAATGTTACACATATGCACTGCATATGAATATTGACATTATTTCAGTATGACACATATGTAGTGCACAAGATGAATATACAGACAGCTTTTTTTTTTACTGTATTTTCCAGTAATATTAGACAGTATTTTGTAATACATAATGAACATTAAATATAAAATCCATGTTGTAGATGAGGTATTGAAGAGTGAAAATGTTAATACCAGAGGACGCCATCCTAGCCAGACTGTGAGGAATTATCTCCTGACTCTATATCCCCAGTACCTGCATACTGCACCTGCAGATCTAATATACCATTTTGTCGATGCTTATGAACATGCCAGACATGGTCCCAAGGTATATATGTATAGTAGTCCCCCACATAAACAATACCCCTGACCAGCAGCCACCCACTTTTTAAGGCTACAGTCCCTTGGCACCAATGAATTTGTTCTCAAAAGTACCCCTCAAGAAAAGCCACCCCTCTAATGTGACCAGTGGCCAGCATATTAGTGCAAAAAATGTAAAATATACCCCCTCACAACTGGCCACATTTTATTTTGAAATGTGTCCTGAACCAATATTAAATTCATACAGTATGGTAAGTAATCCAATTATCTTTACTGATGTTTGTTTCCCATTGTCGGGTTTTCCTTACTGAAAGAAGTGTTGGCTAAAGTACATGTACCACTAAGGTTATTATATCATTAATGCCAACGTTTATAGGAAATAGGGTCAGCAGTGTTGTGATAGAGTTTTGGGCTTCACACAGCAGTTGAGTTTTTTTTATATCTTTTGATGATTACGACTGGACATAATTGTCAAGATCATAACATGGTTAACACATATGCTCAGTATTGATTCTGTGAATTAGCACACAGACAATTAATCTTGAACAAATCAGGGTACCAGACAAAGGCTGAAAATTCATGTGACAGTATATATATCAGTTCCTTTATAAACAAAGCATCTTGTCAACTCCACAAAAGTTTCATCTGCGTAATTAAGTTGCAGTACTGAACAATTTGCAACATAGGAATAAATCGTTACAAAACTTTAACATGTCATAACATTAATGGAGAATTAATTCTTTAGAAGAAAAAGTAAAAGTTATTTGACTTGATGACAATGTAGAGAGTTCAAGAGTTCTTGATGCAAAATTTTATGTTGGGAAGACTCAAATGTACAACATCGTAACAGATAAGGAGAATATTCTGCATCAGTGGGAAAATGGAGTGAATGGAAAGAGAATTATTTTAAATGCCAGGCAATGTTTTTGAATGGTTTTGCCATGTCAAGAATACCCTTCTTATATTTCTCGCTTAAGAATAAGAGCTATTAATATATGTTAACCTGAAATAAGTCAGTTCTTAAGACAAAAGGAACCTTTTAATAATTAGTGCTCCTTTTAAATGAAGATGTTAAATGCTTTGAAGTTATTTGTTGCTTTCTTTCTACATACACATATTTGTCACAAATTATAGTCCCCGTCTGGAAAGGCCACCTGTCTTATACGCCTACTTTCCCAGTGCAGAAGTGGTGGCCATATAAGAGGGGGACCACTGTATAATCATCACTAAGTACCTGCTTCGTTGTAATTTCTAAAGTCACTTATATTCACTAGGTCAGAGAGATTGTCCTATGGTATGTATATAGTCATCACTGACTGTTTCATTGTAGGTTCTAAATGACTTATATAGACATGCGTGAGATCAGTGACATTTTTCTCTAACCCATAGGATCACCAAAAGAAGATATTGACTGATCCTGCCTAAATTTCACTGATCATGACGAATTCAAACAGAAGCCAGTTCATTTTCTGATACAAGATTTATTATTTATCAACGTCAACTAAAAAAGATAACAATTGCATTTCACTATCATGACTCATGAAAAGTTGACACAAAAATAACAATTGCATTTCACTATCATGACTCATGAAAAGTTGACAGTTCATGTACTGTATTTAATTCATCATCACATATAGGTCCATTAGGTATAGTCTCTGGCAGTCTGATTTGTCATCAGATCTAGGTCCATTAGGTATAGTCTCTGGCAGTCTGATTTGTCATCACATCTAGGTTCATTAGGTATAGTCTCTGGCTGGTTGATTTGTCATCACATCTAGGTCTGTTAGGTGTAGTCTCTGGCAGTCTGATTCATCATCAGATCTAGGTCCATTAGGTATAGTCTCTGGCTGTCTGATTTATTATCACATCTAGGTTCATAAGGTATTGTCTCTGGCTGTCTGATTTGTCATCAGATCTAGGTTGATAAGGTATAGTCTTTGGCTGTCTGATTCTTCATCACATATAGGTCCATAACGTATAGTCTCGGGTTGTCTGGTTCTTCATCATCTCTAGGTCCATAAGGTATAGTCCCTGGCAGTCTGATTCATCAGCACATCTAGGTCCATTAGGTATAGTCTTTAGCTGTCTGATTAAGTGTCAGATCTAGGTCCATAAGGTATAGGCTGTGGCTGGCTGATTTGTCATCAGATCTAGGTCCATTAGGTATAGTCTTTAGCTGCCTGATTAAGTGTCAGATCTAGGTCCATAAGGTATAGGCTGTGGCTGGCTGATTAGTCATTGCGTCTAGGTCCATAAGGTATAGTTTCTGACTGGCTGTTTTTTTTTTAGTCCAGCAGTAGGTCCCAGCTGGATAGCATCTCTTGGGTTACAGACATTGATGTCTGATGACTTAAGTAGCACCATCATTAGATCTGTTTTGATTGCAGATGTATATTGCAAGTCCTTCCCATGTTAACAATTGACACCACGAAATACATTGTAGGTTTATCAAAAATTATATAAATATTAAAACACATTGTTCGGTATAATTCTGGATTTTTTAGTTGGCAGAAACAATTTTTTTCATTAGGTCAATACTTGATGAGACCATATACCTTTTCTTATCATCAGTAATGGAATCTGTGCTTGGGGGCAGCAAACCAGGCTGGTACATTGTGCCTGAAGACTGTTTTGACAATAATCACAGTCATTTACTTGATGGGTGGTTTAACAACAGTCTGTTTGTGATGTGAGCATTTATTTTACATCATAAAGTGCAGGATGTTGGTAAGTCAATTAAACAAGAAAGGTAATGTCGACTCAGAATCACTTCTGAACTGTTATGATAGTGACTGGCAATACTTTTCAGTGCCTCAGTGAATTATTGATGGCTGAATTTTATTGATCCATGAGCAAAATCACTAGCTGTGGGATACCAGATTGGCATTAATTCTGAACCCTGAGAATCATAACTGGCTAACTGCATCAACCGCTCTGGTGACCTAGTGGTTAGAGCATCCGCCTTGGATGCGGGAGGTTGTGGGTTCGATCCCCGCTTAGTCATACCAAAGACTTATAAAAATGGAACTAATAGCTGCCTTGCTTGGCGCTTGGCATTAAGAGGTTAGTGTTAGGACTGGTTGGCCTGGTATAAGGATAATGTGACTTGGTGGGACATCATGTTACATGTCTGTGGCATGATGCCCCAGTGCTAGACATCACTATAAACTGCCACACTGCAGACATCATAGTGATATGACTGAAAAATTGTTAAGGCTATGTTAAAAATCCAAATCACACACTCACGCACACTAACTGCATCATTATACAGGGTCCCTCTCATACGGCCACCCCTTCTGCACCAGGAAAGTGGCCGTATATGACAGGTGGCATTTCCAAAGGTGTACTGTATTTGTAAGAAGTATGTATATGATTGTATATTTATGTGTATATAGTAAGAAAGCTACATATAATTTAAAGCTTCTAATATCTCCATTTAAAAGTAGCATTAATTATTAAAATATTCTTCTTTTCTTAAAATCAAACTTATTTAAAGGTAACAAATTAATTGTTCTTATTCTTAGGTGTGAAATGTGAGTTGGGTATTGCTGGTATGCGCATTGCAAAACCATTCGAAAACATTATTTAAATCTTGGAACATACATTGCTTCACATTTAAAATAATTCTCTTTCCATTTATTCCATTTTCCCACTGATGCAGAATATTCTCCATATCTGTTATGATGTTGTTTATTTGAGTCTTCCCAATATAAAATTTTTGGCAAGAACTCTTGAACTCTCCACATTGTCGTCAAGTCAAATAAATTCTACTTTTTCTTCTTCTAAAGTGTTAGTTCTCCATTTACGTGATGGCATGTTAAAGTTTTGTAACAATTTATTCCTATGTTGCTAGTTGTTCAATACTGAAACTTAATTATGCAGACAAAACTTTTGTAGAGGCGAAGAAATGCCTTGTTCATAAAGGAATTTGATACATGTACTGTCATGTGATTTTTCAGTCTTTGTCTGGTACCTTGATTTGTTCAAGGTTAATTCTCTGTGTTAATCCACAAAATCTGTATTTAGCCTACACTGATCATGTTATGATCTTGACAATTACATCTGGTCATAATCATCAAAGAAAAAACAAAAAAAATTAACCGTTGTTTGAAGCCCAAAACTCTATCACAACATTGCTGACCCCATTTCCTAAAAACGTTGGCATTAATGATATAATATTAACCTTAGTGGTACGTGTACTTTAGTCAACACTTCTTTCAGTAAGAAAAGCCTGACAATGGGAAACAGACATTGATAATCAGATTACTTACCATACCATATGAATTAAATTTTGGTTTAGAACACATAACAAAATAAAATGTGGCTACTTGTGAGGGGTAAACATTTACATTTTTGTACCAATATGTTAGCTGCATTCACCTAAGAGGGGTGGCCATTCTTGAGGGGTATTTTTTAACACAAATTCATTGGCACCATTGGATTCTGGCAATAAAACATTGATGGCTGCTGGGGGGGGGGCATTCATGAGGGGGACCATTGTATATGATTGATTACCTGTTTAATTGTATATCATAACTGACTAATTGCTTCACTGTATATCATTAAGTGGCTTATGTACACTTGGATGAGATCAGTGATATGTTCCCCAAGGTACGCACTTGGCCATCACTGACTTTCTGTTTTACTGAATATTCTGAAGTGATGTATGTACATGAGGATGAGGCCAGTGACATGGTCCCAGGGTATGTATGTATATAGTCCTGACTAATTCCCTGTTTCACTGTACATCCTAACGTGACTTGTATATTAGGATGAGGTCAGTGTATGACTGACATTCATTTATCTTGTTTTCCTATACACGCATTGAAGATACATAAGTTACAATTTGTCATTGTTGTAATTCTAAGAATAGGTGTGTTTGTTTTTAGCACAGATGTTTGATTATTTCCCAACATGAAGTATATGATATTGTCAAAATCTCTAAAAGTGAACAGGGTAACAAGAGAGATAAGAATTCACCAATATTAATTCATTATAATCACAGAGTGTAACAAGGATTTCCGCCAATATTAACTCATTATGAACACAGAGTATAACAAGAATATACACCAATATTAACTCATTATGAACACAGAGTATAACAAGAATTTCCACCAATATTAATTCCTCATGAAGAATACTGCTCTCAATAAGTATGCTCCATTATACAGAATTGTATGCATTTTTAATTTTCAGTAAATGGCTATTATGATAATAGAACTGCAAAGAAACATAACACAATGACAATAGTTCTGTGGATAAGAAAGAAAGAGAATACAAATGTATTCACTATGATTTTCAATCAACCCCCCCCCCCCCAATTGTGTCTTTCAGTTAGAACATTTTAGATGGTAGAGAATTCATAGTTATTTGAGGTGGGGAAACTGAAAAAAAATAGCAATCTTTTATGTACATTTTGCTGAGCTTATATACTTTAAGGGTTTTCACAGTTACCAGATATTATACAATCCATCAGGTTGTACTTATTTGCAGGACATTTTCCAAAGCTGCCTCAGTGGGAAAGAATTTTGGACTGGGCACAAACTATTGCCTGCTTTCCCAATATATTAAAAATTCTTGATACCTTTAATTGCCTTTCTAACCCTTTATATTTTTTTCCAGGTGTTTGGTAAACAGCAATACAACAAGTACATGGAGATGTTGGAAGAACTTATTTCAAAGTAAGTTTACAGCCATCACAACCAATTACACTGATCTGATTGTGATAATGATGATGTAGTTGTGGTAATGATAATTGTGATGATGATATTGATTATGGGATGGTGATAATGATGATGGTGGTGGTGGTGATCCTTCTCCTTTTCTTCTAGCTTTTTATCCTTTTTTATTTTCTGTTATTTCATGATGTGTAGAATATATTATGACCAGAATTTTATTTATACTTGTAATAATATGACTGATGTAGTAGAGTTAGGAATATGGCAGAACTGTTCTTCCAATTTCAAAACCTGTATGAAATATGATCCAAAATTGGGAAGGATATTGAGGTTGACATGCTTTCTGTTGTGAGAGAAATATTAATGATCCATAAAGATTGTAAGTATTAGCAGTTATTGGCATATCAATGCAGTAGTAGTGATCCATAAAGATTGTTAGTATTAGTAATTATTGGCATATCAATGCAATAGTAATGCAACATAAAGATTGTAAGTATTAGTAATTATTGGTATATCAATGCAATAATAATGCCCCATAAAGATTGTAAGTATTAGTAATTATTGGCATATCAATGCAATAATAGGTATATGGTGCCAATTAAAAATAAATTTCCAAAAATGTCAATTCATAAGGAATGGTGAGGGAATTAAATTAATACGTACTAGTACAGTTACAAAATTGACAATTTAGGAAACAAGATAAAGAGATATTAGATCATTTTCCAAAAAGGTATCTTGAAATTAATTGAAAGAGATACACAGACACACAATGCTCAAACAAATGGGAGACAGGGTAGCTCAGTTGGTGGAGCATTAGACTTGTAAATTAAATCCAAATGTTGCTGATTGGATATCTGCCAGGTCAACAGCCTTGGTGTGTCCATGGGGAAGTCACTTGGTTCTCATTTCCTCAGCATGATCTAGCTAATGTGTTGAAGTGTCATTAACAACCATTCATCCCACCAGCTCAGATGAACATTAAAGTTAACATTTACGGACTTAATCATACAGTGATATTTGAGCATGTTTGCTGGTGCACATTATTGATTCTACTTTCAGTTTGAAAGTTGGATTGCAAGAAAATAAGCAGTGTGAGGACAGTGTTCAGTTTAATGCTATAAGTTTACTTGAAACAGAAGTGACCTTTAACCCATACAGTAAGAGCAGCAAGACAAAAACTTCTATTCCGTACAATCACATGGTGTCCAGTGAGAGGATGCAGACTGGGTTCCGGAACCAGTCTAGATACAGAACACGAGCAAGTAGCACAGAACAAGAGGGACTACTTGAGAGTAACCAGTCTAGTCAACGGAGTAGCATTGCAGAGCTTGATGCAAGCATGGAGGGCAGTGGTGATCAAAAGCTTCTTACTTTGGGTGATGAGGAGAAAGTTTGATAGGATATCTTAAAGCCATGTAACTGTGCTTTAAATGTTAGTGGTGTAGATAGAGACATACAGGTTGTTGCAATGTTTGGACTCAGAATTGATTGAGGAATAAGAAGGTTTACGTGAAGAAGCAATCAGTATCTTTGCTGCCTGTCACATAGCTTTTATGAGTGCAAATGATGATGGGATGCAACTTAGGGTATGCAACCTTATTGGTTATTAGGAGATGTATCCTTAGTTGGTTATTATGATGATTATGACTAAAGAGAAGTTCTAAAGATCAATGTATGCAGTATCATTCAGGAAAATGCATGTAAAAAGATGAACCAATTTCTATAGGGTTCAAAACTATTAACCCCAACTGTTGGAGGGATATTGTGTAATATATAATATTAGATTTATCAAATACAAACGAAACCTTTAATTTCCAATGACACAGAGTGTATGTCAGAGGAACATGTCACAAATGATAATACTGGGTTCAGGAAAACAGTTGGACTTTGTGCATTGAAATTCTTATCTGACACTGACATTTAGAAAACAATTCATGTCTGATACTGACATTGCAATAAAAATCTTGTCTGACATTGACATTGCAAAACAAAACTTGTCTGACATTGACATTGCAATAAAAATCTTGTCTGTCACTGACATTGTTATAAAAATCTTGCTTGACATTGACGTTGCAATAAAAATCGTGTCTGACATTGATATTGGAATAAAACTTGTCTAACATTAGGATAAAAATTTTGTCTGACATCGACATTGCATTAAAAATCTTGTCTAATATTGACATTGTAATAAAACTTGTCTGACATTGACATTGGGATAAAAATCTTGTTTGGCAGGGACATAGATATAACAATCTTATTTGGAACAGACATTGATATAAAAATTTTATTTGGCACTGATTTTGGGATACAAATCACATTTGGTACTGATGTTTGGATAAATATCTTACTGGCATTGAAAATGTGATAAGTCTTATTTGACACAGACAGTAGGATAAAAATCTTTTTTGACACAGACATTGGGATAAAAATCTTGTTTGACACAGACATTGCAATAAAAATTTTCTCTGACAGACACTAATATAAAAATCTTTTCTGACACATACATTAATATAAAAAACTTAACTGACACAGACATTGGGATACAAACTTTAAATGACATTAACACTGGGAAAAATTTTTTATCGGGATTTAAATCCTCTCATTTGGATAAAAATCTTATTTGACATGGAGAATGGGATACAAAGCTTATTTGACAATGGAGAATGAGATAAAAAATCTTATTTTACATGGAAAGATGGATAAAAATCTTATTTGACATGGAAAATTGGATCAAAATCTCTTTTGACATGGAAAGTTGGGTAAAAATATTATTTGACATGGAAAGTGGGATAAAAATCTTACTTGACATGGAAAGTTGGATAAAAATCTTATTTGACACAGAAATTGATTTGAAAATCTTATCTGACATGGACATTGGGATACAAGCTTTAAGCGACATTAACTGGGACAAAAGTCTTATTTGATAGAGACATTAGGATAAAAATATATCTGACAGAAGCATTAGAATAAAATTTTTATCTGACACTGAATTTGAGATAAAAATATTATCTGATATTGACATTGGGATAAAAATCATATCTGAGACTGATATTTGGATCAGATATTATTGAATACAAACATTAGGATCAAAATCTTATCTGAGACTAACAATGGGATAAGAATCCATCTATTTCTGTAAATGCATGGTTCATATAGGTCCTTACAAATTGGAAATATGTTTACTTTTCATTAAAAGTTAGTAAGGTGGGAAAAAATGCTTACTTTAAAAAAAGGAGGAAATGTTTTTGCTTTTCATTTTTCTAATTTTTGTCATCTCTAACATCTACTTTATTTTGACAGTAATCAGTGCTTGGAAATAGGGTAATGTTACTACATGGGTTTGGGGGATAGCTATGTAGTATTGTTACTACACCAGGTTTTGGAGATCACAGACTCAATGTTTGGAAATAGGGTAATGTTACTACATGGGTTTTGGAGGATAGCTATGTAGTATTGTTACTACATCAAGTTTTGGAGGTCACAAATCAGTGCCTTGAAATAGGGTAATGTTACTACATGAGTTTGGGGGATAGGAGGAGAGCAATGCAGTATTGTTATTACATCAGTTGTAGTAGTGTTACTGCATCAGGTTTTGGAGATAACAAAACCAGTGCCTGGAGATATAGTAATGTTACTACATGTGTTTTTGGGGATGCTATGTACTACATCAAGTTTTGGAGATCACAAAACTTTTGTGCTTGGAAATAGAGTAATGTTACCACATGGGTATAGAATTAACCATGAAGTATTGTTACTAGTAAAATTCCTTTAAAAAGGACAAGCAAGCAATTCCTTTTTTATTCTGACAACCATTAGTTACTAACAGATTTGTTTGTTTATCTTATGAATAAATGAAGAACTAACTGGAAACATGAAATGGAAGTCAGTATACCAACTGGCAACACCTCAACAGAATCCTTGGACGCTTTTAGTATGGAGGTACAGAATCAGCCGAGTTGTGACAAGGGACCAGTGTACAGTATTAACAATACAGAATCACAGAAAATAATTTGCAAGGTCAGAGTCATGAAATCACATGAACTGTTGTTGGCATGGATGGTCAGGTCTTCATTAATGTTAATGAATATTCATTACTGTGAGTTTAACAAGCCATTTTGTATCACTTAATTTAACTTATTAATTCATGGTTGTTTAATTCGATGTTTGGTCCTTACATTCAAGACATTTTTCCTTATTAAATCCTTACAAAGTCCTTACACAATGTTTTCATGGGATAGTGTGAATTGTGAAATGACAAGTATGATTGGTTTGTTTCATCAGTACTTTTTTTTGGTTTGAATTAGAAAGGTTTAAGCCCTAGTTGTAGTGTAGGATTCAGCAACAGCCTTTGAGAAAAACCTCATCTAGAAATCTTGCCATGTAAAAATGCTCACCTTTATTAATAAGTTTCATATTACTTCAGATACATGACGTGATCATAATACATCAGGAATAAAATCTCTACCTTGCAAATCCAGCCTTCCCATCAGCAAAATGATGCAATCATAATACATGGGAATGAAAAACCACTACCTTACAAATCCAGCCTTCCCATCAGGTAAATGATGCGATCATATTACATTAGGAATAAATCACAACCTTGCAAATCCAGCCTTCACAATCTTCTTTTTAGCAACAAAGGTATTTAGGTGCCACCTATGTGGAAGTCAGACAAGAGTGAATTACCCTTGTACAGATTGATGTAAAATTCTGTCCATATATCAGTTACCGCTTGTTCCTTGTCACCAATGGCGTGATTCTGGAAGGTTTTCTCGCACAGTGAATTATACTCCAGCTTTATTTCTGTCTTGTTTCTTACACAGTAAATTATACTACAGCTATATTTCTCTTTGTTTCTTATAGATGGATGTATACTCTAGCTATATTTATGTCTGTTTCTTACACAGTGAATGATACTCTAGCTATATTTCCGTCTGTTTATTACACAGTGAATTATACTCCATCTTTATGTCTGTCAGTTTCTCACAGAGGGAAGTATTCTTCAGTGATATTTGTGGACTCACAGTACTAATTCAGTTCCCACAGTAAACCTATGCAAACACCATGATATTAAAAATTCAATAACTTCAAATTTTTGAGTGCTCATGATCACACCTATATTTATCAGTATAGATGAAACCTAGATGTCAGCTTCTGTATAGAGAAAAGGATATGAGCTGCAGCATTTTCTTGACCTACATTAGTTTGACATGTGTGCTTTCAATTCTGCACCAAAGAGCCAGGAGCTAATTTCAGTAATGAGTGTTCCAAGCTCAAGACTGTTAAAGGACTGAAATTCCATCAAGAAAACAATGTCTCTATTTTTTTCAGTTACAACTAGGATAAGCTCTCAATAGATTCTTTTTCCTACAAAATAACTTTCATTGTCAACCAATCCTGGCCAGCCAAACCCATATACCAGTGAGGTAGAGATGCTGCCAGGGCATACAAGTGCACAAATGATGCAAAAGTTTTACAAATTCATGCACTTGGAAAGCAGTGATGTACAAGGACTCCAACAAATTAGTTTAAAGTTGTGCTTTTAAATATGTCATCTGTACAATTTACAGTTTTTCTTTAACTGATAAAGCATTCATCATAACATTCATTGCACTGCTGGTAGAGTTCTTGTAACATTTGTCACAACATGTCTTTTTTTAGGTAGGAAACTGTTTACACATTTGGGTACTTTGACAACACATGAATGGTGAAACTTAATGTGATTGGTACTCTGTCGTGTTTGAATATTTCATTCATCAAGAAAGTTTACAAATTGTTGTTTAAAATATAGATGTCCTAGAAAACCCCAAATGGCTGACTCTAATCATGGTTCATCTTCCAATGATGATTTCGTTAAACAATACTGACTGATAATAGTAATGATGACAGTGAGTTTTGAAGCTTTAAGTATATCAGATTATTAGTTCTTGGAAAGAGATTTTGGAAATACAAGTGAGTGATTTTGAACCCCAAAATGGTGTTGAATACGAGTCTGATGTACATGCTTGATGGACAGAAACAGATGTTGCCTGTCACCCTCTCCCCATTTAGCAGTATATCAAACTTAAATGTAGAAAAGGCAGAATACTAAACCCAACTAAAATACAGGCAGTTTAAAAGCTGAGTGAATTTTTATTACTTTTGTCAATAAATTCAGTCTTGAAGGATCTTATGGTACAACAGTATATATCATTCTACGGGTTAAAATAAATTGAATAAGAATCTAGAAAGAAGTAAAAAGTAAGAATATTTATTTGATCAAAGTACCTCATTATGAACAAGCAGACTATAGCATTGATGGACTTTAAAACTTATTATAGCATTATGAAACAGATAAGAAATCTGGCATAGTGGTTAGCAAAGTGAAACTTTCAGAGCTCATGTTAGTGAAAAATCTTGTATATGAGTAGAGATATCCAGGAGACAATTCCTTTGAGGTGTGGAAAGTTGTACAAAACAATGATAAAGAACAGTATCCTAACTTGTTCAAGCTGGTTAAGCTAGCTAACCCTTCAGACAGCAGACTGTAAAAGGGGGTACTCAGCACAGAACAATATATATACACAGATAAGGAACAGTTTAAGCTCAGAAACAATCAAAAGTTCAATTGTTTTACAACAAGAGGAGACATCTTTTGAGGATTTTTAATTTCATTAGAGCTCTAATACTTGAGCAAAAATTTATTTGTTGGCTTTTCTCAATGGTTATGTTATGTATGGCTGTATTTTTACTTATCCTGTGTCCAAAACCAAGTTAATAATGTGCCTGACCAGTGACATGTATTTTGTAAGCATCATAATAATACATGGCTAATATTTTTTTTTAGTATAGATTAATGATTCAGATTATCTATGGAAGTAAACATTTTTACTTCTGTCTGAATGTAGGATATTTGTTTTTCACTTGGAAATTCCTAAACTTGTTGACAACTTTGAATGTTTTAGGAAAGAAACTGACTTACATC
>JAECUM010021063.1:0-56249 GCA_016617855.1 Megalonaias nervosa
TGTCGATAGGGTTATCGGAACCTTGGCTAGCGAAGCTGGCGCTACTCAGCTAATTACATTTTGTTGTTTTGTTTTTTTTTTCACATAAAAAAATATTAAAAGATTAAACGTTCACTGCGGACCGAATAACGTCTTTCATCTTACTAAACTAGTGTGTCTTTGATCTCGTCGGACTGTTGTTAGGATGGTGATAACTTGTTAGCCTATTGTTTTACTTTTCTAAAATCTAAGTTTAATCACCAGTAGGCCTGCAGTTTATTTAGTCTACATTTTGTTTTAAGGGTATGTATTACATTATATTAAAAAAAAGAATAACATAATTAAAAACAACAACAGTTTAAACCAGTTAAAAGGTTATAACAATTACCCAAGATTTCATCTGAGATAACAATATTAATATAAGTCGTCCACGAGAGTTGTTATCTATTGCGGATAAAAATAGACTGAGGATGAAGGTCACAAAATCTTTTTCGTTCTGATATCATTTTTGAAAGAAGCGTTCCACACACATATTTATTGTGACGTCACATTTCTTCAACACCCCTCCCCCTCTTCACACTTCGTCACAAAATTTTGACCCCCTCCCCCAGTCACTGCATGACGTCATATGTGAACGACCCCTTAAGAGATCACCAAAATTACCAGAACACGGACGTATGTACCATTGGCATTTGATTTTAGATGTAGCACTGTTTGTATACACAGGATAAAGTTAAATTCTGCGTAAATCTAACAAGGGCATTAACATAGTGTGTGTGTGTGTGTGTGTGTCGACCTGGTGGATTAGGACAGAGGGAATACAACTGAATTGAATTGAATAGAATAATTACCTTATTCTTAAATAAACCGGAAGTTTATTAGGAGTTAGTTTTTATTTTTGATAATTTCTCCTGCAAGTCCTAAAAAATAGAATAAGATGTAGTTAAAATTATTAATAATTAGCTAATTAGGTACAAAGTAACTGTTATCGTTTCCTTTTAATTATATCATTTGTTACAGACTTCCGTACCTCGGTATTCACGGTAAAGGAGCACGGATAATGGCGGATGGCGTGGATATTGATCTGTATGAAAATATTGAAGAGGGTTTTGACCAGGTATGTATGAGAATTGAAAAATTTGTAACTGAAATTTTGAACAGAATATAATTGTTTTGCCTTTTTCAAGGAATGCCATTTCGGTAGCATTATGGCCATTGCTTTAGGAATGTTTGTTAGGCTGTAGATACACGCAGCAAGTTTTGGTTTGAACGATGCATCTATAATTTTTGTTTAGCCGATTGTATCACGTTTTTTTAGTCGAAGAAGTAGGTCGGATATGAGTTAATAACGAATTATATCGGGTTCTTATAGTATTTATGTAAAATTATGATGGATTGGAAGTTTTGTTTAAAGTTATGGTAGTGCACTCTGTTTTAGGCCTGTAGAATTTGAGACGACGACCTATTTTTTCAGGGTACGTATTGTACAAAATCAATCTTCAACATATAGGCCCTTTATGCAGTTGTTTTTATAATAATACCCAGTGGTTAAATCTGCTCATTAGTAAAGTCTTTAGACAAATGAACCATGTTTAGTTTCTGTACAGAATATTGCCGCTCTGTTGGAAACTTCTTAATGGTAGTGAGATTGTTAGTAACTAACTTGCAGAGAAGTTTCGTGTTACAGGCAGTAGTGTGCTCACGCTTCAATACAGATGGGTGGCAGATGGTGTGTGTGTGATTTAGATTTTTAACATAGCTTTAAAAAATTTTCTGTCATATCGCTAACGATGTCTGCAGTGTGACAGTTTATAGTGATTTCTAGCACTGGGGCATCATGTCGCATGTGACATGATGTCCCATCCAGTCACATTATCCTGACACCAGGCCGACCAGTCCTAACACTAACCTCTTAATGCTGAGTGCCAAGCATCCTATTTCTTTCAATTAAGTGTCCAATAACTATTATTGTATTCTCACACCATTCCGCTTGTTTGTACCTCCCCCCCATAACGATTTTAAAAATGAAAAGCATCAGGAATATAAAAAAATGCATAAAACTTAGTCCTTTCAGTGATTGATTTATAGTTTCTAACCTGATTATTATCAAGGGGTCCAAATTATTGGCGTTTCAATGCAAACGGAAGTTCCTGATATAAACAAGCAGCCAGCTTTCTGTCATTACTGGTTTTTGCAATATTCAATTTCAGTAAAAACTGTCGTCTGCATCCAATATTTGCAGTGTGTACTTAAAATATGTGTACTATGAATTGAACAAATAAATAGGAACTCATATATAGGTGTTCACATAGTCCTACATTGTAAGACTTTGGCCGTGACATTTATGTTTTGGGTGTCAGTTTCTTACTGCCCAAATAATGGCACTGTGTAGCTTGTTCTGATGTCAGTTTACATTGGAATGATAAGTCAAATTTTCAGAATATCTCTCTCACTTGGCAGCCCATATGGACACTTTTCTACAAAATAAAGTTTCAATGTTTTAGTCAGAATTTACTTACTCTGATGTCTTTTTCCTAATAAATTAAAATTCCCACACAAGCAAATAGACATGTTTTCAAGTTCCGCTGGCCTACATTTTAGTTGGCTGGAATGCAATGGAAGCCATCAATACTGAAATCGGTTAGAAGGATGATAAGAATATTGAAAGAAACAAAGCTATCTGAACACTTTCTTCAGTATTATTATGTTGTTATTCATTTAGTTAAAGAAGTATACTTCAACTTAACCCAATTTCAGCATTCTTGGTTTCCATCGCTTTCCAGCCAACTGAAATGTAGGCCAATGGAACTTGAAAACATGTCCATTTGTTTGTGTGGGAATTTGAATTTATTAAGAAAAAGTATGAGGCATGCATTGGATGAAAGATATGACATTAGAAGAATGTGGGTGCTAAAAGTTAAAATTGAAGTCTGACAATTTTTTTCATTGTTAAATCTGAAAAGGTGGCCAATTTAAAATCGGTTTTATGGGTATAGAGGATTTTAAGTTGGATTTTGTCAGTGAAATTGGTAACCTTAGAGCTAAAATGCCACTTGCCATGAAACAGAGACATTAGATAAAAAAAATATGTTTCCTATTGCACTAGTTTTAAAATTGGGATATGTATTTTTTATCTTCTTTTAAACATACATATTATAGTGATTAGTAATGTACTAAGTGCTTCAGGTACTTGCTAAGTTAGATGTAGAAATCAGTTTTGGGATTTTTTTAATAAAAATATCCAGTATATACCCATTTACCTCTTTTAAGTGCCTTTTTGGATGCCTCTATCCGATTCCCATGGAAGTACCTTTGGATGCCGGTACTCCATTCTGATGGAAGCACCTTTTGGATGCCTCTACCCCATTCACATGAAGTGAGATTGGATGCCTCTACATAATTCTCATCAAAGTGTGTTTGGACACCTGCTGTAAACATCTGTCATTTTGAGCTGGTTTTCGTAGTGCCACCTTTGGGGAAAACCCCTATTAGATATTACATTCATTCATTCATTAATGTAAATGACCATTACATCAGATCTTTGGTTGCTGTTTAATATCTGGTCATAAGCTACTATTTAAAGTAACTGGTTCAGATTCTCCACTCTCCAAAATGGAGGCCATGGAGTTTCATGCTGTATTTTCTGGAGTTTTGATAACTAGAATCACAACTATAAAAGTTTCAGTAACTTAGGTAAAAGCTCTGTTGTTGATGTATAACCTCCAAAATACTCGTCCAGATTTGCAAACGGCATTTTGTCCAAGTCGTGATGTGAAATCAACAAATGGTAGTAATGTTTATTATTGTAGGGTTTATCTTCTAATTTAATGTGAATCCTTAGCGCATCATCCTTTTGAGATCATGTGCACTGTACTTATTCGGCTACACTTGTAAATTTAAGCAATGCATAATTAATGAGTATGACCTCAAGAGACAGCGTAGAAAATCCTTGTGAAACCTCGACTTTTTCTGGAAGCGGAAAATTGACTTGGTCACCAACTTTTATTGCGACCTACAGGACTCTTAGGCTGGGGTTTTAATGCATCAGGGATGCACAGTTGTGTGTTATCACAAGCCCTAATAAAGGGAAATACTCGGCTGCATAAACTACATTGTTGGATGACATTCCATCCCATTAGGAGTAGATGTGGTAACAGACAGACAGATGGATAGACAGTGTCACAATATCTGTGGTGCTTTTTGTAGGATATAAATATTTCAAAATCCTACAGAATTCCGTCCTGGAAATTTTGTTCCCTATTGAATAAATATTTTGCTAAGGTGATGGGTTCATACCCAACTTCCATTTATGCAGGAAAACTCCAAGGTGGTGCCAGGTGAGTTAGACAACTTCTTAAAGGACCAAAGATGCAGCTGCAGGAGTTCTACAAGGGTACTCAGTGTTCTCAAAATTGATGATGGGAAGTTAAGGACTAAATCTGGCAAGTTAAAACCTAAATTTGAAGAGTTGCAATCTCATTAGCATATCACATTCTTTAATAAAAGTTTTTGTTTTCTTTTTGATTTTTCAGGAAGAGTACAACCATGATGGGGACTTGTATGATGATGTTATAACTGCCTCATCACGTGGAGAGGGATTAGATGTAAGATATTAAATGTAACAAACACATAGTGATTGAGAGGCCATTATATTTTGCAGCCCATATCACAGTGGGGATCTCATTAATTTTTGATAGCATTGTGGTAAGGGCTTGGAAGCATCACAAAGTATCAGAAATGTGCATCGTCATTGTTAAGGATAAAAATCAATGAAATCTAAAAGAAATGACACATAATTAACAAATTCTTTATTTCCCTAGGATACAAAGTGAAAATTCTAAAAGAACATACAGTATTGTGAATTATATCCCACAAGTCCAAACGTAAAGAGTATTCATATTAATTCCATTCATGTTCCAAATGTATTCCAGTTTTACAGTCTTGATGTATCACAATGATAAAATCAAAAAAGTCCTTGAATGAAATCACGGTAATCCCAAAATAGTATTGTAAATTTAATTTGAAAATCAGTGAACACTTTGTAATTCCAGTGAATAATTTAAATAAGTCCACTCATTAAATATGAACACAACAATAAGACTGATTCCACTTCTGAGGTAGGAATGAGTAATTGCAATATAATTAACCTTAATATATAAACCTAAGATAGAATTTGAAAACCAGGATGAGGGTCAAAAGTTACTTTCCAGAAAGTTAAAAACAATCTTATATAAATCCCAACTACTCTCTCATCTCAATGGAAATTTCCATCACACTAAACAAAATTTGTTTTTATACAATTCTCAGGTCAGAATATAGGCTGTAGCTAGAACTCGGACTTAGTAAATATGTTAAGCCTACATGACGTTACACATGTAGGCCCAACTACTACCCTCTTTTATGGATAAAAGTCGATCACACAATACATATTAAATATATATAACATAATCATGAACAAAAGCCAACACATAATATAAATTAAACATAACACTCAATAAAGTCTTTCAGTTTAAAGAATAGATACTGTTCTTTTCTTCACTACCTAGTGTTTCCCTTTACCCTCATTTGTGCTTTAGAGGCCCCAGATATTTAATTCAACTCCAGTTTTGATACCAATGTTTGTTTTTTTAAACTCCGTCTGACCTCCGCTTTTGACATTGAAGAGATATTTGATTTTCAGTCTTGCAACCCTAGAGGATACACAGACTACTCCGTATCACTTTATTGTCACATTAAGATAAAGTTCCTGCGTCTATTTTGGGGCAGAAATTCAGCCCTGTTCCCTATCAGAACTTTGAGAACAAATCAACAGCCTTTACTATACTAACTTGGGGAGAGAAAATACTATAATGAGTATAGCAAGGGGTATATGGAAACCAATTAACATAGGATTACAGTTCAGGGCCCATGCCAGACTGAAATATTTGGGTAAACAAAGTTCTTTCTGGCCATATGGTTGAAAATGGGAGTAAATGTAGGAAAGATAAAAATTATAAATACAGTTTCATCTTAAGTTTTTGTATCAGATGTTTTAAATACTGATGAGATACAGCCCCCCGCCCCACACACACACACAATGGCCACCTCCTCTACACCTCCAGTTTTCTCTGCACTGATGAGTTTGTGTTCCAAAGTATCTCTCAAAAGCGGCCACATTTTATAAATTATGTGTCCATAACCAATATTAAATTCATACTGTAAGGTAAGTAATCAGATTATCTCTACTATTGTCTGATTCCCAATGTCAGATTTTTGTTAATAAGTGAAGTGTTGGATAAATTACATTATAACTTGTACCTCTGTGGTTAATATTACATCATTATTTATGAACACTGATGTTTATAGGAAATAGGCTAGACAATGTTGTGAAAGAGTTTTGGACTTCTTGCTCTCATTAGTGTTTGTGATGAAGGAGCAGGCTTCATGGTCTGTTGATTGAGACAGGTTGTATAAGTTGAGTGGAAATTATGAGTTGGTTTCTTTCCTTTGCCAGCCAGGAGTTTCAGTACAGAAAAGCCCCCAGCTAGCCATGGTTTGTTCTGGACCTTACAAATAGGAATATGCTTACTTTTTATTAAAGCTTAGTAAAGACCGAGAAAGTGCTTCCTGTTTTTTTAAAAAAAAGGAAATTTGTTAAAAAGTCCTTAATGTTTATTTTTCTAAATTTTTCATTGGTAATATCAGGTTTATCATGACGGTTACTAACAGATTTTTGTTTAGTGAATGATATATAAAAAAAAACTCAGTGGAAACAGGAAATGGCAGTCAGTATTCCAATTGGCACACCTCAAAAGAAGCCATGGACTCTTTTAGTATTGAGGTACAGAGTCTGCCAGTGCCGGGTTGTGTTGATCTTTGGTCCTTACATTCAAGACATTTTTCCTTATCAAGTCCTTACAAAGTTCTTGCCCAATATTTTCATAAAATGGTATGAACCATGGCAAGTGTCATTTGCTCTACTCCCAAATGATATCCCAAGTCTCAGTTATAGCTGTGCTGGGGATGATCAAGGTAGATTTTTGTCCAGTTAGAGCTTGGCAGCTTCTAAGGGAGAAGAATGAGTAGGAAGCATCATTTCCTCACCCCTTAAGGGTTCGGCTGGTACATCATCTTCCACCATTTCAAGACAGATTGCAGTAGCTATCAGGAGAGGTTATTAGGTTTGAGCCATTGCTGCCATCTTGGCCTGTCTCTGGAGGACGTGATGAAAGCTGCATTTTGACGATATCACACTTTCTTCTCTTTTCGTCTTGGCTCATTGGATTATCATACATGCCAACCATTATGCTTTTGCCATAATCATTACACTTTTTTTCCACTAAATTACACCTGTGTGACCGTATATGGATTACCCTTTTTCGGTATATCCCCCTCCCAAAAAAAATCAATTTGTTTTCTTATTTTTATTAACATCCCATTAAATCATATTCTAGAAAAGATGGCTTCTGCGTTAATATGACATAAGAGTACACTTGTTCATAGACTTCATGCACTTTCCTAACAGTATTAATATGTTCTATTTATAACGGCTGTCCCATTTCCAAGAAATGTGCTGGTTTCTACTTTCAAACCTTTGACCTTAGATTCATTGTTATGATCCATGTTTATTAGAGAACCAATCGGTAGTATGCAATAGGTCATGTCTAATGTGCAATGGACCTGCATATCATTTCTCACACTATCATTATATTCTATTTGTAGTAGCTGTATGGCTTTGTTTGGAGAAAACAGACAGGTTTTCTAATATTTAACCTTTGTTCTCAGATTCTTTGTTCAATTCATATTTAGAACAGAACCAGTTCATAGGTATTTGGTGCTCAAAGTCAAGTCAGATTTATTCTAGACAATGTGTATGTTTGAGGAAAAATGTTTTTCAAATAATTTCACAGATGGATTAAACAAAGGCAAGAAACAATCCTCCAAAGATGAATACATGAATGACATAATACAGCGTTCGTTTCTGGGGCAGCATCATTGCAGGGTGTGTGGAAAGAATTTTAATATTGGGTGCTAAATGTCGTCAAATGGATTCTGGTGGTTGTGTGTGTTAAAGCAAAAATGTTTTTCAAATAGTTTTACAGATGGATCAGATAAAGATGATAAAACTGATTCCTCCAAAGATTCAAAGATGAATACATGAATGAGATAATACAGCATTCCATTCTAGGGCAGCTTCACACCCATTGCAGGCTGTGTAGAAAGGATTTTAATATTGGTCATGGTGGTAAATTTGATGTGAAAAACAATTGAAAACAAAGAAACACCTTGAATTAGTTCATCTTACTAACTCCAGTACTAAGGTAACTTCATTTTGTACAGCAGAAATCGGTTGCGGACACGAATGTTATAAATGCAGAGGTGTTGTTTACCAAGTTCTTTATAGAACACAAATACCCCTTGCTGTAGCAGACCATGTTGGTCCTTTGTTCAAACAAATGTTTCCTGATTACAGTATTGTAGAAAAAATATGGATATGAAGAACAAAATCATCAAATATTTTTCAGTGTGTAACTGAAGATATTTCACTTAAAATAGTAGAAGCCACGAAAACTGGGCTGTTTAGTATTGCCGCAGACGAGAGTAGTGATTATGATAACAAAAAGTTGTACTCGTCTGTATCAGATACCTTGACAATGAAAAGGGCAAAGTCAGTGTTCTTCTTTGCCTTACCAGAATTAACAATAAATTCCACTGGAGAAAACATTTTTGATTTGCTTGATACTGCTTTGAAGAAACATAATATAAGTTGGTAGAACTGTATGGGGTTTTCAGTTGATAATGCATCAGTGATGATTGGAATTCATAAAGGAGTTGCATTCTATATTTTGAAAATGTCTCCATCAGTGTACATAACAGGTTGTCCCTGTCATTTGATGCACCTTGCTGCGGGAAAAGGTGCTGATAAATTAGAAGGAGAATTCCTGAAGTATCAAGTTGGCAGTCTGCCTGACAATGTATATCATGCAGAGTTATGTGCAATGGCATCTTATTTCCCAGCTAAAAGACCCAATCACTGGAATATATAAATTTCCTCTTCTTTGTCAGGTTATGCAAGAAATATTGGTTCTTTACCATTCTAATGCTGACTGTGAGAGATTGTTTAGTATTGCTAACAAAAATAAAACTGAATTCAGATCTATGCTCAGTAACCCAGTAGTTGATGCTGTACAGGTGTGCAAAACATGGTCTCAGCTGGTACAAAAGTGTTTTGAAATGCAACATGACAGTCTGTTGCTTTTTAAAGCTAAAAATGCTACATATGAAAACTTGAAGCAATAATTGATGTTAAAAGACCAGAGGGGTAAATAAATCATTTTGTAGATATGCTGATAGAATTATTATCATGTTATATGTGGATTACTATTTTTCTGCTTGGATTACACTTTTTCCTCGCCCAGATGAAGGCATATTTTCCTTGGGTCCGGCAGTTTTATTTCCACTTACTAATTGTAGGTGCATTTTTAATGAATCAAAGGAGGGGCATCCTATATAGATTTAAACTTCCATTCCAGTGTTCTCGAGCGCTGAATATTTCAAAGGGTGAACTTGAGCTGAAGACAATCCAACATAGCATGGTATTAGCTTCTTATGTTTACAATGGTGAAGTCATTAAATCTTGTGTTCCTGCTTTCAACTAAAATTGGTTGATCCATGGATGTCACTGAACAACATCAGATTAATTGGTACTCATGTGAAAATGGCTGGGTTTCTTTCTTTGAGTGAGAAATAACATCGCTGATAATGTGATAAAACATCAATATTATCTGGTTTTAATGGAAACAATGTTTAGGACCAGTATCTTTCAAGATTAATTCTCATTCAGTGTTTGGCATATATTACTTTTTGCACGTAACTGTGGCATTGGGTCTTTAAGTTGTGTCCTGGCAATCTTGAACCTGTGTTTTGATTTAATTAATTACTTAATTAAATGTAGAAACACTTCTTTAGCTTTTTTTTTATTGAAGATAACATTTCATTTTCTGCCACCTAACCAATTCAAAGAATTGGATGTTTAAAATATTTTATCTTTTCTTTCCTTTTCTTAAGCACCCTGAACATCATGATAATGGAAGCAAGAATGCTGCAGCCCCATCATTGCCCTCAAATTACAGTGGAAAAAGATACAGTGTGTATGTTGGGAATATGACATGGGTAAGTGTTCGGATGTATTTTGGTGAGGAAAAGAATGGTGGTTTATGTTTAAAGTTATCTCAAATCACTCAATTTATCATGCAGATATATAGGTTGTATTTGCTTGAGGACCTATACGTACAAAGGGTTAATTAGGTGTGGATAGAATTTTATATTTTTTGTAAGAACATTCTAAATCACAAATTCTGTAAATAGAAATTTTTCATGCCTTGCTATTTTTCATACACCCTTGATACATAAAAATCTAGTACTAATATAGGGATGTGTGTGTATAGTAATCTTTGTGTCCATCTATCCCTTGCAACCTTGTTAGTACAAGTCGCACGTTTTGGGTGTATTTTTGGAAAACTTTGTGGAAATTATGGTCATTATCTGTTGATGCGCATATCAACAAATCACTTTGCTCTGCAATTTTTGTTTGAATTTTTGCTCTTTGGGTCTATAACAGTGCTTGATACAATCTCTTTATTGCAGCTGCACCCAATGTTGGTAAATAATGTGATTTTGGCCATTAAAGAGAGCCCTTTTTTTAAAATTCATTCTAATTTAAAATGGACTTAGTGGAGTGTCAGCAACTCAAACTTCAGTGATCTTCTGCATATGCTGGTTGTTCTTGTACATATACAATGCTGCACATGCCTTGTGAGGTCCAGAACAGTCACGAGACCTGATTATTTAAATCCTGAATTTGTCAGTTTCTTTGACAGCAACCTGTGCCAGTTTGAGACATTCTTTGCAATAACTACAAATTGTCTTTCCCTCTAATTGTTAAATTGGAGTCATGGATAATTACCAACCCAGTGTGGCTGAAAATTTCTCTGTCTCTTTTGTTGTGTCATATTTGACATTTTTTTGGTACCACAGGATCTTTGGAGAATAGTTACTGTATGTTTTATCCCATTACTGTTGCAAGAATTCTCTTTCTCTTTCTCTCTGTTGAAAGAATTCTCTTTCTCCAAACCTTTGCAAAAATAATTTAATATACATATCTTATCCACATAGTTAAAGATCACCTTGCTTAACAACTGTTTTAAAATATTGTGTTGTGTAGATATAACACGGACAGCTGTAATTAGGAATATGGCTCTGCTTCTAACACAGATTTGCATGTGGAAGTTATTCTGTTGTATAATCATTAAAAAATTAAAGAAACATTGGCATTCATTTAATTACAGTGATTTGTTGGATTGAAATCAAATGCAGATACATTCTTTTCAATAAACACAAGATAACAAGGCCATTTAAAACACTGCAAATTAATTTTAATTGATTTATTTTGTGTGTGAAGTTTTTAAATTTGAATGACTTTCTGAAAATGTATTCAAAGTGATGTTAAATCTGCCATCAAATATGGCTGCCATTGCTAACAGTAGAGAAGCCTTTAAATGGCTTCTAAAAAAAAACTACTTCAGTCAAATTTGGTGTGTTTTCAGGGATCAAAGTCATTCAGACATACAAACATAACTGCCAACTGTCCCGTTTTTTCCATATTTGTCCCGTATTTTGGACCTGAATACGGGTGTACGTTTTTTTTGTGCAAAAATACGTTTTTTAATTAAAAAAAAATAATAAAAAATTTCCTTGCAATTTTCAGTTTAGAACGGGCACTCGGTTCTATTCTGGTAGAAATGTATCGCATGTATATATGAATACAGTTCTACAATATGATTGGTTCTTTCGAAATCGAGGCTACAATGCCTGTCTTTATCCGCCATATTGGATTTCTCAAACAGTTACCGCTAACACTGTGCCATCTTCGTAATATTCAACTTTTAGTCATGTTGAATAGGAAAGCAGAATATTCAGAATTTTCACCAAAAAAGACAAGAAAACAGAACTAAAAGGACAATTGTGCCATCTTGTTTAGATTTGTGAAATCATCTAGTAAAGGAGAAGACTTTATGTTTTGGAAATTGTGCAATGTGATTTCGCTATTGGGCATGGAGGCGCACATAAAATACAAGAGCACGAAAAAGCTAATAAACATCAACTTGCTGCTTCATCATACACAATTCAGCCTGAACTTGGATGCATATAAATACCAGAGAGAACCTTGATGTAATTCGATAGAAATTCGGTTTATTAAATTTCTTTTAGAAATGAACCTTCCTCTTTCAGTTACTAATGTTGCTGGCGATTTAGTTTGCACGCATTTTCCAGACGGTAAACTCGCAAAGGATTAATCGTATGCTAGAATGAAAATAGTTGAGTAAGAAAATCACGCAGAATTCA
Organism: Megalonaias nervosa; assembly: GCA_016617855.1. NCBI lineage: Eukaryota > Metazoa > Mollusca > Bivalvia > Unionida > Unionidae > Megalonaias > Megalonaias nervosa. The sequence goes on from JAECUM010021063.1 coordinate 12,364, forward strand.
GATTATCAATGACAGTTGGTACATTGGAATCGATAATAATTGAAAAAAATAAACAAGGTGTGGAAAAGGCTCCTATGAACAGCCTGTGTCTGAGTGTGTTGCACTCTTGCACCTTCTGAATGGGCACCCGAATGGAACAGGGTGCCTGTCCAGAAGGTGCAAGTGTGCAACACATGCATCTCTGACATTAAATAATTATGTAAGGCACTGTCCTAGCTTACTGATGGTTGTACATGTTGTAAGTAGTTACATATGCATTAAAATTTTGAAAATCAGTATTTGGCCCTGAAAATCAGTATTTTTGTCATAAGCAATCAGTATTTTTGTACATGGGGGTTGGCAGCTATGTACAAATGATGCTGATCTTGAATCAAATATGGCTACTGTTACTAAAAATAGAAAAATGTTAAACTACTGCTTTAAAAAAACAATGAACAGAACAAAATTTGACAGTAAGCACAGTGGCATGAAGTGCTTTGAATTTGTACAAATAATGCCAATCTGCCATTAAACAAATTGGCCAGGTTACTAAAATAAGAAAAATATTTAAACTGCTTTATCTCAAAAAACCCTAGATAGACTTTTACTTACATTGCACCCTAGCTTAAGGCCTTTCAGCATTGGACAGATAGTATTGATAATGCCATTAATGTGGTTGAAAATACCCTGAAATAGAGAAACCCTTGAAATAGTTTTTGTAACATATGCAGTTCACAGCACTGAAAGAAGTTTAAGCAGTACTTGGAGAACTGCATTTGCTCAATACGCAGATGTCAGCCAGGTTAGTGATCTCAGGCCCACTTAGTTTTTGCTCATTTTCTATTAAATATTTGTTTGCAGTGGACAACAGACCAAGACCTGACTGATACTCTTACAGCCATTGGTGTATCAGACCTTCTTGACATCAAATTCTACGAAAACAGGGCAAATGGACAATCAAAGGGGTGAGGCTAATTTCCAGGAATTTTACATCTTGTGTGTGTTCATGGTCTCCAGACAGCTAGTTTTATTTTTCTTTGATTTTACAAACGTAAAGGACAGAATTTTCAAAGTTAATGGTGACCAATTCATTGTACCCTTGCTATTTTTTAAGCTCAAGCAGAGGAGATTGTACTATCTCAGGCATTGGCAGTTGCACATATAAAAATACACCAACATCTACAGCATCACTGCATATCAACCATTCTTCCTCTTTAAGCATTGGTTTGAAGAGGGTTATTGGGTAAAGGGTCCTGGTGGGCAAACTTTGTACATGTACATCAGCACAATGCAGAGCATAATACGTTGTGTTTGTCCATCAGTCCATTTCTATACTCTAAATCAAGCTGTCTGATGTTCAGTATGGCTGCTAGAGGAGGCTTGAAAAAATTTTTATCATGACCTAATGGATGGTCATATTAAGATAGGGTTTTCACTTAAAGATTTATGATATCTAATTGGTCCAAAATGAAAATGGTACCTGTCTGATATCCACTTTGGCCACCACAGTAGCCATCTTGAAAATCTTACATTAGTGATTACTTTTGAATGGAAAGTTATATCAATATCGGGTTTTCATGAGAAGACTTAGAGCTGCAAAAGCTAGCTATCTTCAGAGTCTTGTTATTGCCAATCCATCTCAGTGGAAAGTATTATTGCCTTGGGGTTTTCACGAGAAGACTTATAATGCATGGTTGGTCCAGAATGAAAATGGTGTTTGTCTGATGTCCAATGTGGCCACTTAAAAATATTGTTATCATGACTCCTCCTGAATGGATAGTCATGTCAACTTGGGGTATTTACAGAACAGCTTCTTGTGGTGTCTATTTTGTCATAATTTTGCCATTGAGACATTCAGTAAACCTATGTTGGTTAAGACTCTTTGTTTTGGAGAAGCAAAGATAACACGATTTTCAAGATAGATGCCAGTGTGGCCACATTCAAACTAAAATTGGCATTGTTTTTATTTAGTACAACTAGACATCATAAGTCTTTCTGGTGAAAACACAATGTCGATATATTACCAGCCATATACAAGAAGTAGTGACAAGATTTTCAAGATGGCCATTTTTGCAGTCATAGAACAAGTTGGATTGGCACCATTTTAAACCAAGCAGACATCATAAGAAGTCTTTCAGTGAAAGCCACATGCTGATATGACCATTCATTCAAGACAAATGGTGACAACACAAGTTTTAAGATGGGCAATGTGGTAGGATTTCCACCAGAAGACTTCTTTTGCACACCTGCCAACCCTTACGATTTTCCCGTAAGTTTTACGAAAATTACCCTTAAAATACGGACTTGGGGCATACAAGCAAAACCTACGGAAAAATTATTGTTGCTGAAAAATCCGGATAATTGGTTCGTCTTTGTTTGATTTGGATCCGGGTCTCATATTAGAATTAGTGAAATTAGTCCGGGAACCAGACTAACTTTACAGTAGCACCCCAGACACTTTAAACTGCACGTAGTTGTTCAAGCGAAGCGTCTGCTTGGTCAGACTGTTGATTATAGAATTTTTTTAAAAATGGCATCCAGAAAGTGAGCCCAACAGATGCATGTTTAAGACGAAAGGGAAAATAAGCTTCTAGAAAAGTGTTAATAATCAGCACAGAAGAATAAAAAGGAGTATTCAGATTCTTGTGAATAAAAGGTGGAAAAGACACAATTAGGTTTATTGAACATCATGTGCCAATTTGAGTATGTCCCGTGGCGGGAGATACGATTGCCATCGTCGTGTGAACTGGAAAAAGAATTTCCAAGAACTACGTCAAATTGAGAGATAGCAACAAGCCATTGAGTTGCATAGGGTTTGGAACTAAAGTTTGTGCTACTGTACTAGTGGTAAATAAAGTCTACACATACTTTACAAACTTTTCAGTTGATCATAATGTTTATCGTCGCTGTGTTGAACTTTTAATTATGTTTTCCAGCTTTACAATTACAGCAGTTATTGATATTTTGTTACACCTTACTGAAAACTGGTGAATCTTACGGAAAAAAATCAACTGCCTTACTGAGATGGACTCATTAGGGTTGGCAGGTCTGCTTTCGCTGCATTGTTGGTCCAAAATGAAAATCCTGTATGTCCACTACAACAGTTAATTTGAAAATCTTGTTATTCCTGAAGAAGATCAAAGCTGAATTCAACACTCCACACTTCTGAGGAAAAAAAACTGATCTTATTTTGAATTTCTGGACATTCTTTTCAGACATTGGAGCATCAGTCTCTTTGAGGGACTCTTGTTAAAAAATACTCATATCCACTACGAGGGTATCCTAGGGTACCTTCACCAAAGTTGGTGGATGACTTAGGCTTTGGTTTTGATAAAAGGCTAGTGATTTTGGGATCAGAGGTCAAGGTCATTGCTGAAAGGCGAAAACAATGTTTCTTTTTTGCTCGATACAACGTACCTTAAAAAAATTTGGTGGAAGATTTGCATAAAGACAGATTTTTTCAATTATCACCCTTTGTATCGATTAAGTCCACTTGGAGCACCACTGCTGCATCTGCCATTACATTACTGCTAAGTGCTGTGAACAAACTGCAACTTCACTGAAATGTGCAATATCTGAAGCGAGCTGTTTAATGCCTGATGTATTTTGCAATATAAATGAATGGACTGACGACATGAAAGAGTGGCCAAATGTCATGTACTGCGACATTTACAATTATTTAATCTCATCGAAAGCAGTAGATGGAAAATTAAAGAAGAACTTAAAAGCTTACATAGTTATATCTACTTCCAGAGTGGAGATATGGATACAGTTTTCCTTAATACATCAAACTTGGAGAATAAAATTGTCATGAAAGGAGAAATATGCTCATCACAGTCAGTAAATAAAGTAAATGAAGTTACTTTATTTACAGCTTTAAAGTAAACCAATAAACAATTCACATAGGTAATTAACAACCCTTAGGTGAACATTGACGCTTCATAAATCAAAACATACATGAATTGCATTATTTAATCTTCCAAATCTCTTATAAGATCTGATCTTACATTAACAAGTGCAGCACACACAATTAAGTGTCATCAGAAAGTGAAATCATGTGAAATTTGTATGGAACTAAATGCACATTCACTGTGGATTTGTCTGTGTTTCACATAAGGATTCTTTACATATATTTATTTTTCTTGAGTTGTTTGTCCATCTGCTGACTGCACAAGAAGTTCCACTGCCTGTTTTTTTCTACGATGCTTGGACATAAATATGGCGACCACAGTGGCCGTCTTGAAAATCTTATTGCTCTTCATCCTGAATGGATGGTTGTATCAATATGGGGTTTTCACTAAAAGACTTCTTATGATGCCTAGTTGGTCCTAAATGAAAAAGGTCAAATCAGACAGCCAATTTGACCAAAACAGCAGCCATCTTGAAAATCTTCTAATTGGTCATACCAGCATAGGGATTTTAACTAAAGACCTGTGTATAGTTTTAAATAAAATTGTGCTGATCTGATATCCAATATGATTGCCACAGGCAGGGTTCATGCAGTCATGGAAATCTGGAAATGTTTGTAAATTACAAGAAAGTATTTCAAGGGCCTTGAAAAGATTTGGAAAGGTAATGGAATTTGGTTATTTTGCATTATCTGGTCCCATTTTCATTTGCCAATGCAGAAGTTTTACCAACCTACCTAACTTTGATAATGGATTTGTTGGTGTAGTTTCCCCTAAAAATTCAGTCAGACTACATCCAGGGATCTTACCACCATTCAGAATCATTGTACTCATGGCACTTAAAAGAGAGTGACCTATCCGATAGGATGAAGTATGCCCAAAGCCAGCTGTAAAATGTTTTTGTGTTAAATTTACGCGTTATAAAAGTATTAATTAGAGTTGGTAAATTTACGTAATAGTACTCTTGACATTGGTAACAAGGTTTTGGAAAAGTCATGGAATTACATTTTTTTAAAGATTGCAGGAAATCTGCACAGGGTCCGTCTTGAAAATGTTATCACGACTTCTACTAGGTGGAAAGTCATATCTATATTGGACCAGAAAATATCTGTGAGGTGTAGTTGATACTAAATGAAAAATGTGCCAATCTGATCACCCAGTGTGACTGCTATGACAGATATATTGATAACCTTGTTATTACTACCCAACATAACTTGAAGGTATATCAACATGCAGTTTTCATGAAAAGACTGATTACTATATTTAGTTGGTCCTGAATGATGATTGTGATGATCTGATCATAAATATGGCTGCCACACTGAAGATATTGAAAATCTTTTCTCTTATTCTTACGAATGGATGGTTATATCAACATGTAGTTTTCACTAAAAGTCTTTGATGGTGGCTAATTTTAAATATATCGCTAAGATATATCAAATGTTTACAGGACATGGCTGTTAGAAACTAAAATGAATGATCTGATCTTGATTTACTGGAAGTCCTATTAAGACGGGAGAGTGTCAGTCCTTTGAAGGACTCGGGTTCTGGAATAAGTTTTCTTGACCAGACTTTTTTATGGCTTGTCTTTCGGATAATACGGAAACCTATTTAATGTGGTTTCTAAAAGGTAAGAGGCTTTGGTTATGGTAAGTCTGTTAAGAAAATAATGGTTTCTAGACATTGTGTTAATAGACCAGATACCTTGATCAAAGATCTGGCTCACTGAGACCCAGTTTTAGCTTGTCCCTGGGCATCCAGGCAGTGTGTTTTTCCAGCACCAGTGTAAATGGCTGTATTATATTTCTTTTCCTCAATAGGTTTGCCATTGTGGTTGTTGCCTCAGAAGGTTCAATCAGAATTATATTTGACAAGTTACCTAAGAAAGAGCTTCATGGCCAAGCACCAGTAGTTACCCCATGTAATAAACAGTCATTAAGCCAGTTTGAGGCACAAGCCAGAAAGGGCGAGCCACCTCCGCAGAATGGTAACTGGGACACTGGAGAGACATCATTCTATGCAGGTAAATATTTGAAAATAACAAAATTGATTGTTCAGGATAAAAAAATTAACAACCTATAGGATTATTAGGGATGAAACAATCATTATAATGATGCACTAATACTTTTTCTATATTGATACCTGTATAGATGCAAGAGGTGAAGAATCGATACAAAACCATACTTACCCAATACAAATTACTTTTATCTTCAGTAGTTGTGAATAATTATTAGTTGTTTGCCTTTTTGTTCTTTAAATTGAGAATTCAACTGAGACATCACTGGCATAGGCTCTTGTTTCTGTCAGTTAAAAATACCCACTAGCTACTGATAACATATATGAATATAAAGGAGACATTCCAGACTTGTTCTTCATGTATGATTTAGATACTTCTCTGACCATTTAATGACCTCTTTTACATGAAGCTTCTCTGTGTTGCTACACTTTCAGCATGTCGTGCAGTGAAATATTACATTAAATTCTGATTGGTGGTTATTTTTTGTTGGTGTCCAGGGTAAAATAATAACTACTAAGCAGAACTGAAGGTTATTCACAGCTTGACACACTGAAAGCATTACGTCAAAATTCTGTCCAAATAGATATAAAACGGCAAATAAGCTTCTTGCAAAAGAAATGATCTGTAAAGTACTTAAGTCGTATATGGGGAACATGATTGGGATGCCTCCATTTACATTGACTCAGTGTGAGAATGGGATAAAGCATAGAAGAGAATTGGTGAGGGAGGAGATTCTAATCCGCACGAATTATATTCACCTTGTCTTCATATGTAGAAGGGGAGTAAGCATTCAAGAGTGTCCTTTTTCACTGATAGAAACAAGTGCATTTGGCCGTGTCATAATACATGAAACAACAATGCCATACCAGACATTCTAAAGATGAAAATACCATCAAGTTGATATGTGTATTATGTTTTGTATTATTTTCTGTGTATTGTGAATCATATCGATATATGGCACAAAGTGTATTGTTTTACCCCTAATGATTATAACTTGAAAACTGTGACAGTTGGTACACACATTAGACTTGTTGTCTGAATGTATCTTTGGCTCAATTAAAGTAGGAAACAACTTTGATACAGTACGACGTTTATTTTGCGTTCATTTTATAGTAAATATTGGTATCATTCACTTTTGGTTTACAAGGATCAGGTCCACTACGGGAATCAGTCTGGGATGCATTTTTGTGCCAGTGGGGCAAAAATATTAATGATGGCCAAATCAGTTATGAAACACATGTCCACATGGCATCTTGTCAAAATAATTGGTGCCACTACCTGCAGCTTTTTTCTTGGGTTGGTGGTTCTTTCCAGGATTTTCATGGGTTCTTCCTCCACCATTTATAATGGCCGCCATGTATAGTCTATCTTGTGCTGAAAAATGGCGTTAAACCCTACAACAACAACAACTTGCAGCTTTGTGCCCGTAATGTTCCTTATTATGATTTCATCGTATGACCTTTGATTATGTTAGAGAGACTTGGAGACTGTTGGTTTATCTAGACTGGTGATACCGCCTAATGCATGCAAAATCACATTTAACATAGTAACAAATTATATTATTCACACAACATGCAAATATGCATCTTCATGAGAGGCGATTTTCTAACATATGTATAGCTTCTATTGCAAAACGTCACCCACATTAATAAATCCAGGTGATACTATCCAACTGAAATTGTCTAGAACATCTTCTCTCATTACACATGGACCCTCATCAGAATGGAATAAAAGCCAACATTTGAGAAGAAACTTTAGTCATAATGTCATAGTACATGCACAGTATGAACAAAATTACAATCTCTGAGGATAAAGACCATGCTTCAAATTAATGATGATAACACTAGATGTACATAAAGTGATTCTCATTTACATGTCATTTGATTCATGCTTTTGAAAGAGACTGGTTGGTATTTATACACTTTAAGTAAAAGAACACACCAAAATGTGTAATAACTGCTGCAGACAGGTTGGCACAAGAGTGAAGCTTCTTAAATTTAATTATGAAATAAATTGGAGAAAGTTTTGACTTGTGTACATTAGGCTTGGCTATTTTTCGTGCAATCCATCAAAAACATACTTTGTGAATTGCTAGTATGTCATGGGTGGTGTCTTTATTGTATATGGGAAGAGTGTAGATGTTATCACATAAAGATTGAACTCTGATGAAGAAATAGTTTGTAATTTTGATTTATTTGCATTCAGTATTGCAAATTGTGTGGTGTGAAAGTAATAAAGAACTAAAAGTATATTTTTCCTATATAAAAAAAGCAAACTACGTGAAATATTTACCCATCAAATTTTAACCTAGCTCCTTTAGAAAATATCAAGGGACCTTTGGTCCCATTTCCCTGAATCCTAGACTGAACCATGCGCAGTTTTTAAAGATGAGCAAGCAAGTGCGTGTCAACTGGGGACTTAGGCCAAAAACAGTATGTAAGGAGGAGTTCCTGATTTCTACAGCCTTGAAAAGTTCTTGATTCTAATGAGGTGCCTTGAAAATGCCTTTAATTTCAAATAATTTTGTTTTGTCCTAGTTAAGTACTTGAATTTGTTGAAAACAAACGTAATTTTTACCTTAAACTCCTTGAATGTTACTGAGAAATACAACATTGGGTGGATCAAATGGCAGATGACGTGCACTTTTTCAAATGGAGTAATATCCCTTTGCTGTATTGGTTGATAATTACATGTTCATTCTTCTGCTTGTGTACATATTTATGCAGTGGATAAGAAAGTAACATATGGAGGAAGTTTAATTTCCATTTGAAAAATTCTCCTTGAAAACTTGTATAACTCCTTGAAAAGTCCTTGATAAATACTGGAACAAAAACTGTCAGAGGAAGTACGAATCATGGAATCATTCCTGTTATAATTCGCAGACTGATTTTCACAGATCTTAGTCATAAATAAGTAGTATGTACGAGAATAATAGTCCATCTTGAACCTTGAACATTCCTGTTAAAGTATATACATGAGAATAATAGTGTCTTGTACAATGAACATTTTGATGATTATTTGAGATACATGTCTGCATCTGTACAAGAGGTGCAAATTTGGAATTTGATACATGTGCAGAGAGGCTATCCATCCTTTACCATAAGATTCTCTATTGTTACATTAAGAAATCAAGCTCCACAGCCCTTTTGTGTTGTCATTTTGAAGGAAACTATGTAGTATCCTCAGATTTGTGTAGGTTTGTTGCTTTTGAAATTGATCCTTGCGATGACAAATGTATTTGTTTCACTTTGTTCCCCTTTAGCTGGTCGTAATAAAGGTCCAGTGCAGCAGCAGACCCCTCCACCACCGAAAGGACCTCGTGGCTTTATTCCCCGCAATCAACGACCCCCACCTGGTCCTGGGCAACCAGGTCCTATGCCTCCTAATAGTGGACCACCCATGCATAGACCACCACCTCCAAACTTTGCAGGTAATTTGAATTCCAAAATTTGATTGCGTCTTGGTGAAAGGAGAAAATATTAATTGTATATTGTTTTGTCTGTGTGTAGTATGAGCAAGCTAGAGTATGCTCAGGATCATATAATTGGACCCTTCCTAAAATGTTAATGCCAGTTACATGTCTAAAGGCATTTTCCATCACAGGTTAAGGTCAGATAACGAGCATTTTGTGAAATGTTTTGCTGAAATTTATGGACTTTGATCAGGCCAAGATTGAATTAAAATGTTCTGTTAAACATCATACTTTAATTGAAAAAGAAACTTTCTTCACAAAATGCTTTATAAATTCCCAATTCAGGTACTTACATGGTAATCATTTTCATGTTAGATAAATAAGAAGCCTATCATTATCTTGCCAAGCTGTAAGACAAAGTGAGTTTATTGTATAGCCCTGTGTCCACTGTGTGTCATCTGTGTGCATCAATAGTTGCTATCTTCAACTTCTCAGAAATCACTAAACTAATTTCAAACAAACTTCACAGACCGGCAGACAAAATCCTGGCTTGATAGTCTTTCAGGTTTGTTCTGATGATGCTACAGTACTGCTCATATGTATTTTCGGAATCCCACATATCACGTTGGGGGTAGAGAGAGTGGAGAGGATTAAGAAAAAACCCTACACCATCTCTCCACGTGTTCTGATGGAGTTACCGTGGCAGCTCACGGAGAATTGATCTACACAGCGGAGCAATTAATGCACACCCTTTCACAATGAATGAATTAAGTACTGACAAAGTTTTAATTATTTATTTGCAAAACTGAAGAGTTTTACCCATGAAAATTTATAGTACTTGACATCGTGTGACTTTTTAAGTTCTTTTATTAAACCTCAGCCTAGTGACTTTGGAAAATTCAAAAGAACCATAAACTCTAGATACAAATGTTGGGTCTATAGCAAATCAGATTTTTTAAGTTACACTGTATAGCAGCACAAAGATTTCATTCTCTTCATACCGCTCAGTTGGCCTAAGTGGTTAGAGCGTCCACCTTGGATGCAGGAGGTTGTGGGTTTGAACCCTGGCCAAGTCATACCAAAGACTTGCAAAAAAATATGGTACTAACAGCTGCCTCGTTATGCGCCCAGCATTAAGAGGTTAGTGTTAGAACTGGTAGGCCTGTTGTCAGGATAATGTGACTGGGTGGGACATGATGCTACATGTAGGCGGCATGATGCCCCTGTGCTGCACATCGCCATGAACTGCCACACTGCAGATATCTTAGCAATATGACTGAAAAATTATTAAAATTACGTTAAAAATCCAAATCACACGCACACTCATACTCTTCATTTATAGGTCACTGGCCACCTTTATTGTACAACTGTGTGGTATTATTATAGTTATAAAAAGCCTCATTTGTTATGTATGTACACCATAAATGTGTTCAGTTAGACTTAAAAATTATTAGGCAATCTCTGTAAACAATCAGAAGTTTCCGCATGCCAAAAATGGATGTGATATACATTTATCTCTTATATTCACTCTAGCCATTCAAGTGTTTAATTTCCCCACATAAATGTCTGTGTGAGATATCTTACGATCATGCTTTTATACAGCAAATATGGTGCACTGTGTTGCATATGGATGTAACCAAAGGAGTGATGATGGGACAGAGGGTTCTTTCTTTTTCCAAAAGACCCTGTTTACCACAAAAAGTGGATTGAAAGCTGTGGGATCGAATATGGAGAGGAATGGGAAAGTCCTAAATCCTTCTAAATCATGTAGAAAGATCTATGGTGCATATGAGAAGAGGGATAGTAAAAGTCTAAGTAAAATATATCAAATAAAGGATTACAGTACAGTAATGTTACTGCAAATGTAAAATATTAATGTTTAAAATAAACCATAATACTTTTTGAAAGTGCAGAGTGTAGACTTTGATCAAACTCTTTATTTAGCATTATAATAACCAATATGAACTCAAACAGATTTTTAAAAAAAGTGAGGTCTTGCTCAGGGACGTTTATCATTTATAGGTGTACAAGTCTGTAGAATTATATATATAGACACACACACCTTATTTACCGTATATATCAGGACACGATAAAATAATATTTTTTTTCTTTATTCGTCATGCAAAATTTATTAAAGAAAAAAATTATATCCACGAACTCCGTATATGTAGCAGATGCTGGCTGGCATATGCATCCTTACTGTAGTGTGTACCGCTTATGTCAGATAACAAAATTGCAAATGAGATGGGAATATCACCTGATTGCTTGAAGGCACCTGCCATTCACGCATGATATGTTATATGGTGCAAAATGACCAAGATTGTATTGTATCAAGGTTAACTATACGACGGTATCTTGCAAATAAAAATCATTATTTGAAAATACAATTCACTGTGAGTGCAAATTATAATCTTTTTGCTAGCATGGGTTACAAAAGTGTTATTAAAGCAAGTTGTTTTTGTGTATGCTGTCTACCCTACAAACATCAATGAACGTTTGTATGAATTATGATTACATATGGCAAACAAATAGAAGCCCAGGTGATGAATAAACACAACTGGCAGCAAGCAATAAACTCATTGTTTAAACTTGCCGACAGGATATCAGATAAAAAAACTTTATTTTATTGCAAAGCAAACCTACCCTGGAAACTGACTTTGGATTCTTTTAAGCGTGCCAATTTGTATTTTATTCCTTTATGAAGTCGGCCGACATAAGGAAGCCAACTTTGGTTTCTTTAGATTCTTTTAAGTGTGCCAGTTTCTTTTTTACAGAGTCGGCCGACATAGGGAAGCCAGCATTGATTCCTTTTTACCTGTATTAAAGGAAATTTTAAAAACAAATTGAAACAATGGAACAGTTTTGAAAGCAACACAATCTAGTGTCGTGCACGCATATCGATATAAGGCTGAACAGTAAATTAGTTTTCAATAGTTTCATCTAAATGTTTGCTATCCATAGTTTATAGTGTTTTATTTTTTGACAAAAAGAAGCATGTACTTCGTCTTGTGAGGATAAATGCACATCATTTCCAGTTGGCATCCTCTATAGGTGGGAAATCGTAGCTACAGGAAAGTAACAGCGTTGTATACTTCAATTTCGAGTAATTAAATTATTATTTCTTCTTTACACTTGATACCTTTTTTATTCTTTTTGTGGGAGTATATCTGTTTTTAATCATGAAATGCAAATCTGATGTAAAAAGAAAAATGTTGGTGTATGACCGGAGACCTTTTAAGTTGACTCTTTACAATGAGTTTATAACCTTTTTTCCTATACTGGTCATAGCCCACAGAAATTATAGGACAGTCTTTGTCCATCGTTCATCCATCTGTTAGTACAAGTTTGTTATTAAAACTCCTCCGAAATTAATGGAGGAATGCCATGAAAATTCAATACATTCCATGGTCTAGTTAGAATATCCTGGACACATCATTTAAAACCACTCATATTCACACCTGTGTGTGTGATTAGTTCAGTAACTATATACAAATTATTATGATTTAATAAAATGACCATTAATTCAGTGTTACATTGCAGGTCCCCCACCACCCAGACCAGGTGGTCCACCCCCAGGTCCTCCTCCCCCAATGGGTATGCATCCAGGTGGACCGCCACCTAGAATGGGAGGACCCCCTCCTATGATTGTAAGTATAGCACACAAAATCTGCATGACATTTAAGGAAATGTTGCAAGCCATGGTCACAATTTCACTAAGCTCCATCTTGACCAGTAGTAGACCCGCTCTGGTGGCCTAGTGGTTAGAGAGTCTGTCTCGGGTGTGGGAGGTCGTGGGTTCGATCCCCGCCTGAGTCATACCAAAGACTTACAAAAATGGTACTAACAGCTGCCTCTCTTGACACTCAGCATTAAGAGGTTAGTGTTAGGACTGGTTGGCCTGGTGTCAGGATAATGTTACTGGGTGGGACATCATACATGTCTGCGGCATGATGCCCCAGTGTTAGACATCACTGTAAACTGGCACACTGCAGACATTGTAGCAATATGACTGAAAAATTGTTAAAGTTACGTTAAAAATCCAAATCACACATACACTTGACCTGTAGCTGCTTGAGATAAGATTTCATTATTTTTAATAGGTGAATGCATGCAGACATGCTGAACCAATCATTGCCAGCCAGAGTAAACATTTTGCTAATTGCTAGTAGGTGAATATCAGCAGTGTTAATTTTTTTATTTTTCTTTGCACCCTCATTCTGTTTATGGTGTGTGACCATGACCATGTAGGGCTAGATAACCATTACATTCAAGAGAATAAAAAAAAGAAAGAATGGTAACAATCATAATAACTACAACAAATACAGGCTTGACATAATAATAATAATTAAAACAGCATGCCATTGAAAATTGCTGGTAATGTTGCAGCAACTATTCAGACGATAAAGAATTGATAATCATGTCACAGGTCACTATTATATGTATGTTATCTCTAGTATACATATTTCTTAGCAAGCTTCAGTAGCACATAGTTGGCAGAGCAATGGACTATCTAATAATATGTACTTTGGTGAGGGATGCATCTTGCTGAGCAGTACTGCTTCATTTCAGTTCTAGGTTATTATGGTGATTATTTTAGAGTTCAAGGACTTGGGTTACCTTTTGCATTTGATGTTCATTTGTCAGGCATTGTTCACACTACATTTGTGAAACTGATAATATGCATCTCTATTGCTACCACACCTTTACAGCAGAAGTATCCCATTGTGACTTAATTTTTATCTCTTACTGGCTTTGGTTAAATTTGGCATGCTACATGCATGCTTGTTTCCTAGAATCATGAAACTTGGTGAGTGGATGCATCTTGATAATTTCTGCATCCATGTTCTAGAATGATCATATTGTGATGTTTATTTCATGCTTCTGTGACTGTTGGTATGTTTTTTTAATTTCAAATTCATTTATTGGATGCTTTTTATGTTCCAGTCATGATACTTGATAATTGGATGCATCTCTGTTTATTCCACATCCTTACAAAGATGATCACTGTGATACAATTTATGCTTTACTAGCATGGGTCAAGTATTTGTGTTTATAACCACATCGTTTCTTCCATGTTGTATACATTGTAGCTTACTCAAAAGGTTCTTTCTGAGCATGCATTTGGAGGAAGGAATAAATATGTTTATTCTGTAGTAAACATTCTGTATTAATTACTGTACATTGGCCAACTTTGTATTGTATATGTGAATGAATATAAGAGTATTAAACTTCTCTAAGTGGACTGAATATTGCAAGCTTTTCATGTAACGTCTAGTCTGTATCGGCTGATTAAGGTCATTATTGATGCATAAATAAGCTTGTACTAATGGCTGTCACTTCCAGGTTACTCAGAGTCTGTGAGTTTAATCTACTAAAATCTGGTTTTTGTCATGGACAATGACGAGAACTTCTTGAACAGATTTAAAGAAGAATGATTTTTTTTTTATAGCTCTACTGGTCATATACCAGAAGATCTTGTGGGATGGTCTCTTGCCCATCATCCATCCGTCCATGGCTCCAGTTTGTTATCACTACTACTCCTAAACCACTTGGAGGATTGCCATGAAACTTTATACACAAATTCATCCCATCGTGTAGGTGGTCCTAAATGAAAATGGTGCTGCTCGGACATCAAGTATGACCACCACAATGGCCCTCTTGAAAATCTTGTCACAACTGCTTCTGAATGGAAGGTCATATCAAGATGGGGCTTTCACAGAAAGATGACTTAAGATTTCTAGTTGTTCCTAAAGAATATGGGAGTGATTTTTTGACCAGTAATGGCCACCACAGAGGTCTTCTTAAAAATCTCGTTATTGTTAATTCCTTTGAATATAAAAAATATTGCCAATGGGATTTCATCAGAAGACTTCTTATGATGTCTAGTTGGTCTAAAATGAAAATGGTTTCAATTAGATGTTCAATATGACAACAGTTGCCATCTTGAAAATGCTGTTATCACTACTCCTGAATGGATGGTCATATCACCTATTTACTAAACAACTTCTAACAAAGTCTGGTTGGTCCAAGTGGTGTCATTCAGACATTCAGTATGCCTACTGCAGTGGCCAACTTAAAATTCTTGTTATTACTGAAGGACTTCATATGATATAGAGTTGGTTATCAATGAAAATTGTGCAGACCCAACTCCTGATATGACTGCCACAGTGGCTACCATGACAATCCTTACAATACTACTTCTTGATGACTGGTCATATCGACATTTTGCTTTCACAAGAATATTTCGTACAATGGCTAGTTGGTACTTAATAGAAATGGTGCCAGTTTGATACTTAGAAGGGCCAGGATGGCATCCATCTTAAAAATCTTTTTATTGTTGCTCCCCTAAAATGGAACATCATATGGAATTTACATCAGAAGACTTGTGATCTCTGCTTGGTCCTAAATGAAAATAGTGCCAAGTTGACATCCAGTATGTCCACCACAGCAGCTAATTTAAAAATCTTGCTCAAGAATATCCAGTAAAAAAGAAGAAATTTTTATATTCCTGGAGATTCTTTTCAGCTGGTAGAGTGTTATTTGCTTTGACAAATAAACACAAAAAAAATATTCTTCTCTGGCTTTTATCAACTCATCATTGTACTTCTATGTTGTTTTCATATAAAAGAATGTTCTTGTTGTCATTGTTTTGTCTCTCTTGCATTATCTTAGTTGGTAGGCGGGCTAGTTACTTTACCATTATGTCAGCACAATACTGGCTATATAGTGATGATTAATATTAAATTTGAAAAGATTACAATTTTAACCATTTAGTGAAAGGTAGCAACATTTAGTTATCAGGATCACTTTAGTCTGAACTTATTTTCTGCAGGATAATTTTTGTTTACATTGACTACTGGAGTCTTCTTCATATTTTGTAGGCTATGTCATCATTACTGACACTCTGGTTCTTTTTATTTTTCAACAGCCACCCCGTGGTCCCCCTCCCCACACAAGAGGCCCTCCTCCCCCAGATCCAAGAGGCGGCCCTCCCCCCATGAGACCAGATTGGGAAAGACCCCCTATGCCAGGTAATGCTGTCAAATCTGTTGAGTTATATTGTACAATATTTTTCTAATAGTTAGGATACATATTCACTCAGTTGCGGGTGAATTGCATGTGTAAAATTTTAAACCCATATCAAGGTCAAAAATTGCCAGACTGATACCTTTAAGATTATACTTCTAAATAACTTTAATAAACAAGTCCTTTGTTTTAAGTAACGTTGTTAAAATGCAAGTAAGCAAAACAGGAAAACCAACCTCATACTTATAAGCAGGATTGGGTACAAGTTTCTTGTTGTTGAAAATTATCCACAGCAGTAAGAATAAAAAATCATGCCCTAACAATTTTGAAGAAAAAAATCTTTTCTTTTAAATGGGCCAGAAATTTATAACAGAAATGGTAATAATTGATGGAAGGACTAACTTTAGATTAGTTTAAAGAATTTAAAGTGAGTTTTTGTTAATTTAGAATCTTCGAATCAGCAGCATATGCTTTTGTGTCATGTCTAGACATTTTGTCCTGTATAAAATTTGGAGTTTGATCAGTATTTTATGATTTATCCTAATTTATCTTACAAATTGTGTCCATCCATCCATCCTTCACAGACTTGTTTGGATATTATCCGTAGAACCATTCAAATTATCTTCATGAGACTTAGTATACATTTGTACCTTGACAGTAGTTTGTGTTCAATATTTTAAAATTCAACTTTGTCAGATTAGTACTTTTAGAGTTATCTCCCTATTTTTAAATATCATATTTACACTTCATATCTTGCAAGGTGGGGTGAAGGGGGGAATATTCCATAAGCATAGCTGCCAGCTGTCCCGTTTTTTCTGCATTTGTCCCATATTTTGGACATGAATACGGGTGTACGTTTTTTTTCTTCAAAAAATACGTTTTTTAATTTAAAAAAAAAATAATAAAAATTTCCTTGCAATTTTCAGTTTAAAATGGGCACCCGGTTCCATTCTGATAGAAATGTATCGCATGTATATAGGAATACAGTTCTACAATATGATTGGTTCATTCGAAATCGAGGCTACCATGCCTGTCTTTATCTGCCATATTTGATTTCGCTAAAAGTTACCGCTACGACTGTGTCTCATCTTCGTAATATTCAACTTCTAATCATTTTGAATAGGAAAGCAGAATATTCAGAATTTTCACCAAAAAAGACAAGAAAACAGAACTGAAAGGACAATTGTGCCATCTTGTTTAGATTTGTGAAATCATCTTGTAAAGGAGAAGACTTTACGTTTTGGAAATTGTGTAATGTGATTTCGCTATTGGGCATGGAGGCGCACATGAAATACAAGAGCAAGAAAAAGCTAATAAACATCAGCTTGCTACTTCATCATACACAACTCAGCCTGAACTTGGATGTATAAAAATACCAGAGAGAACCTTGATGTAATTCAATCGAAATTCGGTTATTAAATTTCTTTTAGAAATGAATCTTTCTCTTTCAGTTACTAGTGTTGCTGGCAATTTATTTTGCACACGTTTTCCAGACAGTAAAATCGCAAAGGATTACTCGTATGCTAGAATGAAAATAGTTCAGTAAGAAAATCACACAGAATTGAGATTATCAATGAATGTTGGTATATTGGAATCGATAATAATTGAAAAAAATAAACAAGGTGTGGAAAAGGCTCCTATAAAAAGCCTGTGTCTGAGTGTGTTGCACTCTTGCACCTTCTAAATGGGCATCCGAATGGAACAGGGTGTCCGTCCAGAAGGTGCAAGTGTGCAACACATGCATCTTTGACATTAAATAATTATATAAGGCACTGTCCTACCTTACTGATGGTTGTATATGTTGTAAGTAATTACATATGCATTAAAATTTTTAAAAATCAGTATTTGGTCCTGAAAATCAGTATTTTTGTCATAAGCAATCAGTATTTTTGTACTTGGGGGTTGGCAGCTATGCATAAGCACTTGCTTGCTGTCATATCTAGTCTACTCTAGAATACTAACTCTCATTGTTGTGTGAATATGCTGGTTATTGTAGACAATTTTCGCTTCTCTGAACCACCACCCCCTGGGGGTAAGTGTAGTTAATTTTAGCTCTGATAGCAGGTGCATCATGTAGGTGGTGGATAAGGCAGGGTTTGGTGGCAGGCTTTTGAATCATTTCAGCACCAAAGTCAGCTTCATTTCTCCTTTGAATACATTCCCTGGAACATTGAGAACAAAAACTTTGTTTCCTTTTGCAACCAGCAGTTCCAGAAAGATCAAAAATTTGTAATGTCTATACACAATATACACAAAGGGAAGATATTTTCTTATCCATGTCCTCCCCTTCACATCAGCTAAGTAGTGCTAGTTTTCAGTTTTCACTGCTGTATGAGTAACATTGTTGCACAGTGCCTTATTGAATCCCTCAAGAATTTTCATGATTTTGAACCTTGCATCCATATGAGGGGTGAAATTTTATATGTTCAAGTTTCCTCAAAGGTTTGGTTACCTTTGTTCTGATTTATTTTATTTTTTAAAATTTAAGTTTGTTGACTTCATTTTTCTGATATGGCAAGTCACACCTGATAGTGTCACACATGTGCATGCTGTAATTTTGAATTGCAAACTAAGTCAAATTTGATATTTTGTGATATTACTCGTGTTGTTGAATTTTAATATTTAAGGTTGCTAACTTTCTTTTTTTTTTTTACTTATTCCTGGTTTTTCAGAAGCAGTTGTGAGAAATGTAATAAGTTTCAGAGGTACAAGGTCAGTGAGAATAATCACGAGCTCTGACTCGCCAGTATGAAATGTTCTTCATAACATCATGTAACATTTGCAACTCCTGTTTGGAGGGATGTTGTCTTCCATCCCTGATTTAATGTCAGGTGAAAGAGAAGATGAAAGTGAATCATGTGATTTGTTGAGAATTCAGTCAAAATTTTTTTTACTTGTGGGAACTGCTTCGGCAGCCTAGTGGTTAGAGCGTCTGCCTCGGATGAGGGAGTTCATTTGTTCAAACCCCGACCAAGTCATACCAAAGACTTATAAAAATGGTACTAACAGCTGCCTTGCTAGACGCACAGCATTTAGAGGTTAGTGTTAGGACTGGTCAACCTGGTGTCAGGATAATGTAACTGGATGGGGCATGATGCTACATGTCTGCAGCATGATGCCCCACTGCAAGACATCACTATAAACTGCCACACTGCAGACATCGTAGCAATATGACTGAAAATGTTTTAAAGCTACATTAAATGTCCAAATCACACACACGCACACACTTTCCTTGTGGGCTTAATGGTGGATGTTTTTGTTGACCCCCTCTTACCCAACCCAAGAAACCCAGAAAGGGCTGTACATTACCATTGCATCCTGTCATCTGGAGATGGATAATGCATTGCCTTCAAATGCGTCTGAACAATGCCAGACCATTATCTTCACCAAGTTGATGATTAGGAGATTGAATATGGAGGTGACAGTACAGTTGATTATGTCTGGGGAATTGTTTCCCTATCCTTCATCATGTTTGCCTAATTATGTTTTTGTTTTGCCAGGGGAGTGTCCTCATGACGTTTGGCTTGGAGTGTACCAGAGAATGTCCTCTTTTATGTAGGCAGTCCCTTGGGCTCAAGTCCCAGCACATGTCAGAGCATGGCCTGCAGGCTTGCACATCAGGATGCATGGGGATTTATTTTGTTTTCCTGAGCTGTGTTTCCAGCCATTGTCATTGCATGTTGCCATCATTGTGTGCCTTCATTTCAGGCTGGCAATAGGAACGTGTCTCATACAGGCTGTCCATTCTCTTGTTTGGGGAACTTTGTGTGGATTAGGATAACTGATGTACCCCTTCCATCAGACTTCTGTGTAGCATCCCATCCTTCAGGCCTTCAGCACAGATTTGCTTACCCAATATGGAAATACCTTCTGCTTTTAAGGATGATGCTGCGACTATCATCCCACTTGCTATATTGTATGCGTATATGAAAGCATTGCCAGAGAAGAATAAATCCACTTGCAATGTTGGGGAAAGTCCTGATCGGATGATTCGTGCTGATCCCACCATGGAAGGTTTGGAATTTAATTTTAAAGCTGGAGTGAAGAATTTTATAGAACCATAACTCTGTCAGATTGCCAACCTCCTGTTTACAAGCCACAACTATGGCTTGGATTGATGTTGAGGATGAAGAAGAAAGTCAAGCATTTTGTCTTCTTCCACACTCTGCAAAAATTGGCAAGATTTCTGTCAAACTTTCAGACAAAATCTGTGACCTGGGGAAGTCACAAGCCGCCTTTTCAGAGAATATGTTACCAGGTTCATATAACACACCATGGTACTGCACACGCTCTGACACATACTGAACTGATATCTGAATTGATAGGCACATTGCAGCCATTCATGTTAGATCTGCAGTTCTTTCAAATTAACCACAAAGTATTATGTTGACTTACAAACTGTTGCAGAATATGATGTTTAAATCATAGATGCTAGACTTGGCATGTTTAGCAGTTTTTTCTTTGCTTGGTCCAAAAAAGTGGGAAACAGGCATGATGTGTTCATCACTGATAAAGCTGCTTACTTCTTCATTTTTGCGATCATTGCCCATCACCTCACAACTGAAAGCACATAGAGGATATACAAAAGCAGATTGCATAAGAGTTGCCTCTTAAGTTCGTCTTGTCTATTCCTCCACCTTTTCTTCCCCAGTAATATCTGCCACAAAGGAGAGGTGTTTGGAACCTGAAAAATAGATGACATTATCTCTCAACAACCGTAACTACGCTTCAAATTGCTTATGACATTTCAGCTTAGGTGGCAATTTAATAAGCAAAAACAGAAAGAAAGTTTCTCTTTCCCCAAGTCTCATAGCAATCGCCAATGACTCTTTAACCTCTCCACGCATGGAAAGTCTCCAGATAGAGCCAGGCTGCTCCATTTCATTTGTATATGGATCAACGTTTTTCTGAATAATGAATGAGTGATCCATATTATTTCAGAGGGGCTTTGGATTAATTTATCAAACCATCTACCCTTCATATCCCCCTAATATGATCGAGACTGAGATCACAAGAAGATGTTTTTAACAGAAAATCTCATTGTTGCTCTATAAATGGGTGGTAGAGATAGTTCACAAACTGAATTCTCCATGATTTTCTTGAAGTCTTCTTGCAAAAAGAAACCATTGGTAAACTCAGGCTGGTGATGGACTTCATTTGAGGAAACAAATTCATATTAACAACACAGTTCAAGATGGAAATGTCCCAAATTGGTTACAGTTCATGCTCAGCCTGATCTGACCAATGTGTACTTTCATGTTCCAATCCATCCATCTTCACACAGGTCCATTTGATCTGCACCCCAAGGAATAATTTACCAATTCCTTTGCTGTTTTTTTGGACTGAACATCAAGCCATGGGCATTTGTATAAGTGGCCAATTGTGTCATCTCCTTGTTCAGGAAGCCCTCATTGTCATTGACTTCAGCATACCTGGACAACATTGTCACATGGCAAGTACTGTTTTGCTACAGGAAATGAACAGCCATATATCATTATTCAGCTGCCTAGACTTTCTGTTGAATTGGGAAAAGTTGTATCTTGTGCCCTCTCAACATTTTGACCTTCTGGGTATAGAATTTCTGACCTGTCTCAGTCTTGTTCATTCTTTCAAATGCAAATTGCATGAATTGGCAAGCACTCATGGTCATTCTCTAACAGGAAGTCTGTTTCTCTCAAAGAGTTCTGCAACTCCACGGTTTACTAAACATATCAACAGATTTGATTCTCTTAGGCCACCGTTATTTACACCCTCTGTAAATGTCATTGCATACTCAGTGACAACCATTTTCTGCTCATTGATATCAGCGGTCTTGATCTCAGCTGAGTTAAAATGGTTAATGCGTTATTGGCAAGGCGAGCAGTGACTGGATGAGCCTGAACCTGACATCACCATTGGTACAGATGCTAGTTTGTCTGGCTGTGGGGCTCACCTGTTGTGTCACTTAACTATGTAAGTGGCAGCTGTAGACCACACGTACAGGAAAAAGCTTTTTTTTTTTTTTATAAACCACTATGCAGTGAAGGCTATAATGAACACCTTTCATTCATAGCAAGATCGCTGGTGGAGGAAAGTTTTGGTTTGGTTTGGTTTGGTGTTTTATGGCACAGCAACACAAGTAGGTTATTTGGTGCTAAGGCAATTGGAGTAAAGTGCCTTGCCCAAGGACACACCATGGTAGCTGACCCAGGCTGGTTTGATTGTAGTATTTGAATCCACATGCAAGCAAGAAAGTGATTCTCATATTGTTGGACAATTCTGTAACAGTTGGTTACCACTGCATGGGTGAGGGGTGGGGGCAAATCATCTGACTTGTGCATCTAGTCTGGGATATTTTACACTGCTGTTTCCCACCCACCCCACCCCCCCATTTTGCTCAGTTTAGGTGAGCAAATGAAAATGGTGCCAGTCATAAATTCTATGTGGCTGCTATGTACAAGTTGTGCCGATAATACATCCAATGTGTGTATGACAACAACTACTTTAAAAACTTGTTTTTGCTGATGAATATCAGAGATGGTTTCAACATGACAGTTAAAACAAAGAAATAGTCTTATCTTGAATTCCTGGAAAATTTTGTCACCCAGTAAAGCATTAGTCATTTCATGGGACTCCTGCTTCTGTCCCAGAAAGGTAACAATTCAGTTGCAACAGGTACAGTATATACTCGCGTATAAGCCCGTTCGCGTATAAGCCGACCCCCCCCCCAACTGAATGGGTAAAAATATTAAAAAGTGCAAGACCTGCGCATAAGCCGACCCATAAGTTAAAGACTGCATCTCTGTTGAGTTCTAAATACATTTATTTAGGCAAATCACATTACTAAAATAAATATTATCTTCAAACTTTACGAAAATGAAAGTAAGAAAGCTAATTTATATGTTGAAATAAAAACAATTTATCTTCAATGTTTAGTCTTAATTGAAATAATAAAATCCTCATAATAAAATTCTGAATTATAAAAGTTCTATCGCTTTCAGAATCCTTCAAAATCTGACTCAGTATCAGAATTGCCAAACAGTTCATAAAACTTGGCTTCTGTTATGGGCGTGCTGTCATCGTATACGTCATCATTGTCATCAGTGTCATCCGATAGTGTGTCGTTCTGCTTCTCATTCTCCTCGTCATTGTCTGATTCAAATATGGCATCATCCTCAGTTCCATCCATGGCATTGCTGATAAAGCACTTTCGAAATGATTTGGCAGTCATTTCTGATGGAATTGAGCCCCATGCGTCTTTGACCCACTTGGCGACCAAGTCGATGTCTGGCCTCATGAAATTCCCTCCTTTTGTCATCTTCACTGCACCTGAACACATCTTTATTAACCTGTCCTTAAACGGTTTGTTAAGGCAGACATCAAGAAGTTGTAACACTGATGTTAAACCTCCTGTTATCACAGCCAATGTCGTTTTCATTTTCTTTGCGGCCTTTTTGACTTCATTTGACTTGTGTGCTCGAAACATGTCCCAGACAAGCATTGAAGATTTCTGAAGAAGTGCACCTGATCTCTTGTTCCAGACTTTCTCCAACCATTCAATCGTTCCACTTTCGTCCATCCATCCCTTTTCATGTGCACGAACGATGACACCAGCAGGAAATTTCGTGCTTTTTGGCAGCGTCTTCCTTTTAAAAATTATGACAGGAGGCAGCTTTGATCTGTCAGCTAAACAGGCCAAAACAACCGTGAAATGTGTTTTTTCATGGCTGATCGTTTTTAATCATAATAGTTTTCTCACCAACAGCATTGACTGTTTTATTGCTTGGTAAGTCAAACATCATAGGCGTCTCATCCATATTTCCGATTTGTGATGGTTCGAATGAGCACTTCTTTCTGCATTTAATGATGAACTGCTGAAATGATTCAGTTTTTTTCTTCCAAGTCTTTTGAGCTATCTTTGTTCGCTGCCTGAGGCAGAAACCATGCCGGTTCATAAAACGAGAACACCAGCCAGCTGATGCAACAAATTTGGAATCTGCCATCTTGTATTTGTCATTTTTCGCCATCTGCATAGCATGCAGACAAATTGCAGTTCGTGTGACAATGTAACCATTTTGTCGACATTCATTTACAAAATCACTGAGTTCTTTCTCCAGTCCAGGGAATGAGGCAATCCCAGTCCTACGAGCCTTCTTGGTTCTTGGCATTTCTTCCAATGCTGCTTTGCTTTTATGCCATTCCCGTACTTGCTTCTTGTTCACACAAAATTCGCGTGCTGCAGCACATGCTGTTATTTGCTTCTGCATATTCAATAACTTTAAGTTTGAATGCTGCATCATAAGCTGAACGCCTTCTTTTACTTCCAACACTATTCATTTTATCTGATTGAATATAAACTTCTGGAAAGATTAAACTGAAATAATTTTTGATAGTGTTAGTATCCTCTTTATACCTTATCCTGTAATTTTTTCTATGGGTGGTTGGTTATCAATTTGTATTGGATAATTATTGATCATTGTTTTGTTCCTTTATCGTTTTTTTAACTGCTGGTAGCGTGATTCAGTGGACCACAATATGATTGGTTTTCAGCGTGGACATTGTTCAAGTATTGTGACAGTTATAACTTTGAGCAGAAACCATGTCCACTACCTTATCTCATTAAACAATACATCTGAGAGTCGGTATGTATTAGCAAATTCATTGGCATTGTGCAACAAAATCCCTGAGGCATTTACCACAGATTAAGCGTACCGGTAGTTATTGTACAACACTCTACAACTAACAAACCACTTGCTTTACAAACAACTAAACAACAGTAGAAGATAAACTGTGGCTGCCTTTTACTTCTAAAACACCTGTCAAAGAGATCCCTCAAATTATATTTTTAACAATCACGCTGACTCGTATATGCTACTTGCCTGTTATTTACCCTTCCTAGGCATGTGTGCAACAAACCCCTATGGAGCCTCTCGCTATGGTTGCTTTAAGACTATCATACAGGTACATGTACCTGACTCTCCATACCAAAATGTTTGTGTCGTAAATACCTTCAGTATCGTAATTCTTAAATCTTTTTATTTAGTTTCTTTTTATATTAACACTGAAACAAGCTAGCGTGCATTTGCACGGTACCGCAGAGTTTAATGATAACTGATTAGTTGAGGGTTAAATACTTGATTGAGAGATTACTAATATGGCAGTTCTTTTGGAAAATACACGTACCACCGTGGCTCAAGTAACATGTATGGCTGCATTTTCTGGTGGGTGGACATCTGTCAAATAGATGTCAAGTATGGTAATGCATGTTTTTCATTCCTTAAAATTAAGTTAGAAAAAATACTTGTTTCACTTCAAGACAGCACATATCACATGAGCCATGTGGCATCATTAGGCATGTGATATCATCTTCAGCGATCGACAGTAACAATAAATACTGGTAATCGAGAAGAAAAGCTCTAAGATTTTCAGACTTAGACCTTGGCCCGCAGATAAGCCGACCCCCCTTCTTCCAGGCTTTATTTTTTTCCTAAATTCTTCGGCTTATACTCGAGTATATACGGTAAGTATTGACATCATTAAAGTTAGTTTTACCCCCAACCACCTTGAAAAGTACATTTTCTCCCAGTAGTGTGAGCAGAGGCAAATTAATGTAAAGAGAGCAATTCCAGAGACAGATGACTTCCTTTGGCTTTTAGTGTTCTATGGTGAAAGGGGATGTAACACTCTGCTTCTTACCTGTTTTCTTAATGTATTATGAGCAGGTATGGTATTTAAAGAAGAAACCAATTTATTTCTTCAGCAGTGCTTACCTGCTCCTGTGCAAGCCTTTCCCATGCTTACACCGCAGGAAAACTATTCACACCCTCTATAGTGGTTTCTAACAATTGATGGATTTGGTGACATTTCCTGTTACCAGGGGTAGACCACTCTTGTATGATTTCTGCCTTGGCAAGCAGAAAACATTTTAGTGCTTTTGATGCTTCAGGATGCCAGAAGAGTTGTTGAATGTCTTTTTTTTTCATTTAAGCCCTTCTGATCAATGACCAAAAGAACTTACGAGATGGTCTGTCATCCATCTGTCCATTAGCACATTTATTATCTCTGTTAAACTACTCTGAGTATTGCCATAAAACTTTACATACCATGTTCATCCCATGGCCTAGTTCATTCTAAGTGAAAATGGTGCTGTTCATACATCCAAAATGGCCACCACCACAGCCATCTTGAAAACCTTCCCTACATCTCGTAGATGGATGGTCATATCAACATGGGCCATTGAGTGATCTATGATGTCTAGTTCCAAAATGAAAATGAAGGCAATCTGACATCAGATATGGGTACCATGGCGGTGAGCTTGAAAATCTTGTTTTATTAACATTAGGTTTTGTAAATGATACTAATTCGACATTCTGTATAGCCATCACAGTAGCCATCTTGAAAATCTGTTACTATCACAGCTCCACCTGCACAGAAAATAGTAATAATATGGCAGTTTTAACCACAAGACTTTTTTTTGATGTCCTATTGGTCTTAAATGAAAATGGTGCCATATGATATCCATTATAGATGCCACACAATTGACATCTACAAATCTTATTGCTATTCCTAATTTCAACATGAAGTTTTGATAAAAAGACATTTTGTGAAAAATTGGTGTTTTCACTCTAAGACTTAAAATGTACAGTTGGCCCTAAATGAAAATCATGCCAATGAGATGTTCACTGTGGCTGCCACAGTTGTCATCTTGAAAATCTGTTATCACTACTGTTGAATGGAAATTCATATCAACATATTTTCACCAAAATTCTTTAAATGGTTTTGCCACTCCTCTCAAATGGATGGTCATTTTAACATGGGGTTTTCCTCAAATCAGTTCTTATGGTGTCAAGTTGGTCCTTGATGAAAATACCTAACCCTCAATATAGCCACAGTGGTGGCTAATTTGAAAATACCTACTTACTACAAATGGATGGCTATATCAACAAGAGGTTTTCACCAATGGACTTTTTATGATACCTTGTTGGTCCTAAATGAAAATGGTTCCAGTAGTACATTACTATGGCTGCTGTGATGACTGTCTTAAAAATTATTTTTTGTTACCACTCTTTTTGTATGGATGATCAATATGACATGGGGTTTTCACCAAAAGACTACTAATGATGTCTACTTTGTCATGCCATTGACATACGCAATATGTCTGCCACATTGGCCATCTTAAAAGTCTTGTTATAACAGTTTTCCTGAATGGATGGTCCTATCATAATGGGGTTTTCACTGAATGATTTATGATGTAAATGAAAATAACGCTGATCCAGTTTCTAATATGACTGCCACAATGACCAGCTTGAAAATCTTGTTATCATTACTTCTAGGTTGGTTGATTATATTGACATTGTGTTTTCACCAGAAGGCTTCTTATGACATCTTGTTTATTATGTTACATATTACAGTTAAGAAGTAGCATTGAAGAATCATATTTTCTAAAGAAATCAGTTTAAAGTACAGTCTTGAACAAAACAAGTTAATCATGTTGGTATCAAAATTTTTTAAAACATTTTTTCCTTGTGAAATTTGGAGATAAAATTCCAAAACTTTAGAATTGCAACTTTGTCACATCTATAAATTAAATCTGGATTCTGTAAATTTAACTTTTTAAAATGTTCATAAACTGTTAGATATATCACTGTTCATTAATGCTATTAAAGTCTTGAATAGTTAAAGTTTTGGAATGATTTATCTCCAGTAAAAAAAAAAAATTTATTTTGTTCCCTGATGAAACACGAAAGCTTTGATTCTTCCCAAGTTACTTTCCTATTGACAGGAAAAAAGTTGAACAGAATTTTTAATGGCCTTTTGATTTTGACTGGTCTTTCGATTATTGTTTGTTAGTGCCAGTAGTACAAATCCAACAAATTTTATAGTCTGCATTATCTGATATTAGCATGCTTAGCTAAGGTTTTTATGTTGTAGCAAGTGACAATGGGTATGCATGTTATATTTTTTAATTTCATTTTAAACACTATACAGAAGTTGCTTCAGTATTTATGTATCTGTCAGCTTTCATGTTTGTTGAAAAGGAACCTGGATATTTGATACGCATGTAAACAGCATTAGTGATAAAATTCAAATTTTTACTTTCTCCAAATGATCAGTGCAGCTTTTCTTAGTTCCAAAACTGTAATTTAGATTGTGTTTTAGCAGGGATTTTCCTCAGCCTTTCCGAGGCCAAGTTTAGTCCCTATTCCCAGTTGATAAAATGTTATTTTCCCCACATTGACCTGGAAATTCAAAGTTGAGAGGAGATAGGAGAAAGAGAAAACAAATATCAGTATCTGTTTCCTTATCATCTACTTTATGGCATTTAAAAATATGCTATGCTTAGCTCAGTAATATACATGCAATCTTGTTTTCCATTTATTGTGAAAGTCTCAGTTTATCTCATTTACACAGATACATATGATTCCAATGACTGAGGTCCCCACTTTGGAAATGGTTTAAAAAATCTCTGCTTTTAGTTTATATAAAAGTAAATTTCTAGAATATTTTGACATTATTCTGAAATACTGTAATAAGTGCACCTTAACAGATTTCTGTGCAAAATGTTTTGTATAGAAGTGTATGACTTGAAATACACACAAATTTCATGTTGGTGTTGTATTACTATTTCAGTATTGTTTTAATTTGTTGTGGGATATTGATTTACATGTTCATCAATTTATATGTGAATATCTTGTCTTACGTGAGCTTTTCCTACGTCAAAAAATAATGATAAAAATAGAAATACAGACATAAAAGATATCTGATCTTTATGCAGATGGAATTCCCATGAAGTAAGAGTTTCATACGGAGATACAAGTTCAGTCTCACATGACCTTGAATCCTTTATTTTTTTAATTCTTCAGACTGTTATTTGAAGTATAATTTTTGCTCTAGGCATAAAAAATTGTGTTGTATCCATTTGCTATGAATCACTTTAATTTCAGTGGTGAAGCATGACCTCTTTTAATACCAGCAGTAGTTAACAGTGCTGGGAAATATGTGATACATTTATGAAAGTTGATGTAATATGGATAATGATTACGATTTGTTTCATAGACTTGAAAGTTGTATACTAATGCAATAACTTGGATGCTGTTAAAATTAACTCAAGGCTTATGTCCCTGTTTACTTTAGAAAGACCATACATCCATTTATAATAATTAATATTCACTAATACTTTATGCGGTCCAGTGAAATTAGCAAATATGTGAGAAACATGATGGTATAAAAGCTGAAGAAAATTCAGCGTCAGTCTGCATTATTGAAGTACATATTCTTAAATCGCAATAAATACAGGAACATGACAAACATAATGTGTGGATCAGAAAGCACTATATTACTTACTGTACCATGCTATATATATTGTTAACATGTCTGATTCATATGTTAATTCATAAACTCAGATGTTTTAATTTCCTTTATTACAAGTATTTTCTATTTAACTTAGAAGCACAAAGCATATAATGATAACTGTACAAGTTTCATGCATGTAACTAAATGCAGAATAAACTAGGGAAATCAGTCTTGCTTTCTCAACATTCAAATTATTCATGGCCATTGTAGGTGACACTTTGTCATGTAAGAAGATAATCCCTTTGCATGAATTGCAGTTACGGTATACGTCCTAAGGTCAATTAAAACCATGTATGAGAGTATGTTAGCGAAGCTCTCCTTCCATTTGAACTGAATAGTAACCTGGGCTGTGACATATATGGAGAGTGCATGCATCAAGTACAAAAAGTGGTATGATGCTATGTTTCCTTAAAAGAGAAAGCCGTTTCTTCCTATGAGTGTTTTGAAAACATGAAAGAACAGTATGGCCTCTGAAGTTTGCCATTTTTTTTACCTGCCCCAGTGGCATTGTGATAGTTGCCATTGAAACTCTGTTTTGACAAAGCTGTTTATATGTGGAAAAGATAGGATTGATTGCTGTTGTCGGCTTCGTGCTAGCACCAAATTCCTGGTTGTTGTTAATGTTTCGAAAGTGGTCTTTAAGAACAGTGAAAACAAATAATTAGTCTAAATACAAGTAGTAGAATTAAGCTATTACATGCATACAGAAGATTGTCAGCATCTTGTTCCATTAGATCTCTGAATTAATGCTAAATATTAATGAATAGCATGCTGGATCAGCCTGATTACTGCAAGAAGCATTAAGCCTGTTTGCTTGAAAATGCATGGAATTGAATGTCTGTATTATATTTGATAGAGATAATACATCATGCTCAGTGTTTTGCCTTTCCCTCAAATGATGAAATTTGATACCCATGAAATTAAAGTCGTTCACAGTAATGAAATTATGTATTATGTAGATTGAAATGTATTTCCCTGTCAGTCAGGAGCCTGACCCCACCCACCCACCCACCCCAGGAAATAAGTTTCATTCTTATTATGGGACTGTGGCAGTCCCAGTGCATCAGGCAATTTCTTGGCTATTTATTTTCTTGAGAAACAGTTTTGGCAGTCATGGCTATGGTTAATTTTGCCTATCACAAACTTGCCAGCTTTGGCATCCAAAAACTCTAATCATAGCTCTCCATCTGCATACAGCCTCATAGTAGTTGGACATGTGTGGATGGTTTTTATCTTGTATATCAGAAGGCAAGAAAGAGTTACCCATGTATATTATTATACAGTCCAGTTGCAAATGACAAGATATTGCAGTAAAACTCTGCATTGAAAGACTACCATTTTGGAATACTAATGTTTTTGGAAGACAATTATTTTTTGAAATTGCAGATTTTCCTGCATATATTATAATGTTGTATGGTATGATGACCTCCAGAGACCACCTGTCTTGAAAAACCACTTTCTGTTGTCGGAAGCAGTTTTTTCTCAAAATAGGTTTTGCTGTGTATCTTCTAACACAAATGATCATGCAGTTTAAAGTTGGCTGCAGAAAAATGTTTCAGACATGCAAATCGTAGAAGATTGGAAATAAATTTGTAAAATTGTGTGTAGTTACAGGTCAGTATTTAGTGGATATGTTTCCTGTGTGCCAGTGAGGTATTTGTTCATCTGGTGCCAAGTGTAACAAAATGTGTAAATTCATCTGCTGTGTTTCAGAAGCAGTTCAAAATCAGTTCAGTGCTGATTTGCAAAGCAGGAATGCTCAATAAGTAATTTGGTTTAGACAGTTCAATGCAGTTGCCATTTGCACTCACTTATAAGTCAAGTCCAGCTGCAAACTGCACATATCAAATTCTGCTATTATATAATGCGCTGATAGATCTGTGTCTGTGCAGTTTGTTGGGATTAATCAGTACAACAAACAACATCAAGCCTGATCTGCCATCACATAATGTACCGGCAGATCTGGGTCTGCGCAGTTTGTTAGGAATAATCATAGACCCTGATCTGCAGGTACATTATGGTACAGCAGATCAGGATTTTTGTTGTTTGCAACTTAACTCAGCTTATAAGCAAGTATATATGATAAGTAGAATACTGTTGTAACTATTTTTGTTTTATTTGACATGGTATAGTCCATTGATATAATTAACATGAATACCATTTGTATCATACTCATTATTTTACTTCAAAGGCTTTATTGTCTAGTAAATATTAGTGGGAAAGCAAAACGTAGTAGACAATTTTTTCACCAGTGCCAATATCATAATCAACAATCTGTTTCTTTGTTCAAGTCTTTTCTGTTGCATATATTTCCTAAAACCAGAAAGGATTTTGTTAATACTTGGAATAAATCACGATGAAGCTTGGACAGTTAATTTTGTGACACACTCGCCTCTTTGATCTTGGGATTAAGGTCACAGTCAGAGAATATTTGCATTTAGGTTTTGCTTAAAGTTTATCCATTTACTTACATTTCCTGAAGCCCTTGATAGATTTTGTTCACATTTAGGATGTATCCTTGTGAAGCTAAGACAGCTCATTCTGTGACATACTTGCTGAATGTTTTGATACTGGTCACATGTTTTACAGCAATGGTTCAATTGTGGTCTTGTCATGTAGGCCCTGACCATCTTGTTGTAATTTGTGATAGAATTTGCATCATAGTGGATCTTGCAACCATTTTAATTTAATAAAACCAGCTAAACAATATCAGTGTTGGTGGTGAGTTTGTATTATTGAACAAGTATATATTGTCCTGTCTGTCCTGAAGAAATATGTGATACAAAGCAAGCACAGTGTTTGTTGTCATCAGTGGTGGCATCAAGCGATTGCTAAAACTTTTGTGTAAGTACATAACTTTGGAAAAGGCAAGATACCAAATTCTGTGGAATTTGTTAGGTCACCTGTCCAAGAGAGCTTAATGAACAACTCTGTTCCAGTGGTCCATCATACTTTTGTCTTAGCCAAGTTTGATAATTAGTGAGATCAAGACATATTAATGAGTTGATCTTGCATCCAATTGCATATGCTTGTTGCCACTTTGTAAGCCATATTTCTGATTCAGAAGCGATCAAACTTGGGCTGTGGGATAGTATCAACATGATATATAGCATGTAAGATTGTTTACATAGGGTAGCCTTCTGAGACAAATGATCAACTGTTCTGTATGTGTGGTAAGCGACATTGGGCCCACATGGGCCTCGTGTTTTATTAGGAATAGAAATTTGACATTTTTATAATATAATGCTTCATAGACATTGCATTGTGCACTCACATTATTGAGCAATGTGACTTGGTGTTTTGCTATAATATGGCATAAAATATTTATAGTGGCCGAGTGGACTAAATCACTCACCATCAAGGATCATTGCCATCTCACCGCTGTCTGCGTGGGTTAAAGTCTTGGGTTTGGCCAATGTGGGTATGTGAGAAAGCATGCCAGTTGCTTCTCGTGGGTTGGTGGTTCTTTCCTGGGTTTTCCTGGGTTCTTCCTCCACCATTTATACTGGCCGCCATGTATATCCTATCTTGTGCTGAAAAATGGCGTTAAACCCTACAACAACAGCAACAACATAAAATATTTATGAAAAAATATGGCATGTGATACATATATTTTTTTTGATAAATGACTAAAATGAATGAATACTTTCTAATAAATATGTTATTTCCTTTCTTTTCAGCTCCTTACCCAACAGGAGGACCACCTCCACCCCAGCCTGTTCCTCCACCAGGTATCAGAGTGCCTATGCCAGGTTAGTCTTTTTGCTGCAGGCTGCAGAGATTGTGGTGGTGGGTGGGTTAGTGAAGTGGTTACAGATGGTTGTTTTGCCACAGTTAACTTAAAAGATTACTTCTTTTGTAGTTGTGAAATGTTTTGTTGGGGCTAACTGATCATACTTCTTTAACAGTTGTAACATTCGTATGTAAGTTTTGCTCAATACTATGTGGATGACATCCAAGAATCATTTCAGGAGATAACTTTGACAGTGGACAGAACTGTATTGGTTTATTTCCAACGGGAGAACAGTACCTTGATACAGTAAAACCTGTCTTGAGACTACTCCATCTGCTGACAAGAACCAGTCTCTCAAGACAGGTGATCTCTCACGGCAGGTTTTTTCTAAATGACTAGTTTTCAAGGTCAAAATTTTTAATAGGGTTCAAGAAAAAAGAACCATGATTGCTGTATGTGTTTTATTCTTTATTCAGAGTTCTTGTTAAAATTTTGCATTTGTTTCATCTCAGATTAATTGTATATAGCAATAAAAATTATATATGTAATTAAACATGCACATTTTTATTTGAAGGTCATGTTTACATGTATTAGGAAATGAGCTGCAAGATTAAATTAGGTATGTTTATTTATCCTGTCCTTAAGTTAACTTCATATGTCCATAACTTTTAAAATTACTTCAAATGTAAGCACAGGAATTGCAGTTAGATATGACAGCACTTCATCATCCTTTGTATGAATTGCACTGTAAGAATATTTTTATTTGGCTTTGGGTAAATATGGAATATATAAGTACTAATGAATAAAATCAAAGGACAAAATTGACCAATCCAGAAACAAAATAAATTTATTTACAGACGTGAGCAAAATGCTCAATTCACAGATGACGTAGATTAACTTGATAAACAAAGAGTGTAATTGGCTGCACTATGGCAAACAGATGATGGCTTGGTGTGTGGGTTTTTATAACTGTGATGTCAAAAAAGTAAAATACAACGCAAACCATTTACAGTGACAACTGAATCTAGAAAATTATAATCACTTACTAAAGACAAAGACCTCATTCATCCCAGCCAATATGGGTTGACTCCAGTGACAGACGAATTGAAATGGGTATTTACATGACCGTGGCACCACAGTGGCAGAATGTGACAATGTATTTTAGTCTGGTTATGGTCTGTAGCATGCAATGCTACCTGCATGACCTGTAGATTTTAGGAAATCGGTAGCCAGACTCAACTTCTTTTGTTTTTTGTTTAGAACAAACCTTCCTAGGCGGTCGTGGCTTCAAAGGATTCAACAAAGGTCAGTGGTGTTTATCTGTTTTTGCAATGCAGGTCAGGTGTTAAAAGTGTTGTTAAAAACAATCTGCACTTGTAGATGCCTTGAAGCAGTCATAATTATAAAGGATAAAATAAAGGTATAATGGTCAGCAGTGTTTGTTTTTTTTGATGCTATAGTGGTGAAATGCATATTCTGTTGACATCATTGCTTATTGCATTTTTCAGGTGGTCACTCATGACTGCATTTATCTAATATAATTGATTCATGCATGATGATTGGGGTCATAATTGACAGATGGTCACTTATAACAGAAGTTGCTTAGGACAGGTTTTACTGTAAAAAGGGCAGTGTTTCCATCTGCGACCAATTAGATGTTAATAAATGTTTTTTCTTCATGGTAGGTGATAATAACATGTAACAAAAACCTCAGCATGCTGGGAAAACTCTATGATAGTGTGTCCAGAAGTCATTAGTCTTAGAAAGAAAAGGCTGTAGTTGTGAAAACAGCAGATGTTGCACAACTAAATTGTTTCAGTGTGCACAGATTGTTATATAGTTCACGGGATTTTCTTTGTATTTTTATGTTGGTTATTAGGTTACAGATAAAAATGTATGTTATTAGCCACTTTCATAACAGTATGAATAGCTTTTATATGTCTGTCCATCCATCCATCAGTCTGTCTGTTTATTGATCATCTTTCTACACAATAACTCCATTCTCTAATATCTACACTATATAAGTTTGAGGTCAGCTTGCACATGGTAAAAAAAAAGTATAAATTTCTGGGTTGGAAGGTCAAAGACCAAGGTCACTGAAAGAAGAAGTGTTTTTCACACAGTAATGTACATCACTGTCCTGGAACAACTTTGTGCCTGGCTTGTACTTGGGGTAAGGAAAGAGCCAGTTGATTTGGGTTCTAAAGATCAAATGTTATGGTCACTTAAGAAGAATGGTTTTTGCACAACATTTTTAGTTCCTGACCATGTAGCTTCACCAATATTTGCACATGGCTAAAAAATTGGGTAAGAAGGAAACCAGTAGTGTAATTTTCAGTTCACCTGGTATGACCCTGCATCTATCATCCATTCTTCCATGCATTACTACTTGTTTGTGAACACCTGGGAGGCTTAATTGTTTTAAAAATCAGATTCCAGTTAGACTTGGTATTTCATCAACACCTCAGATGAGTTTGATGAGTGACATCTGTACATATTAATGAGGTTTCCAGCATCAGATTGGTTGTGCTTGTGAACATCTTGAGAACTTGGATCTGATTTGATCAGATTTGGTATGTAAGCTGGATTCATCAATATTTCTGAGTCTGATTATGAGTGATGTCCAGTCATTAATGAGGTGGTCATGTATCTGCTTGGCTGAGTTTGTGAACAACAGTTAACTAGTTTTCCGTAGAAAGCAAGGGAAGTACAATTTTATAAGGAATATTTAAAATCAGAGGTTGAAGTTACTTAGAGTTCTGCCTCTTGCAGATAAATTTAATACCAAATATTTTGAATATAGGATGCATAAATTACAATAAAATATACAAAACAGCAAAATAAAAGATTCTGGATTATAATGAAATAATTGTGATTTAAACAGAGAAAAGAGTAAAATAGCAATATAGCAAGTAATACCCACAGTCGATAATAATTTGATAAAATAATTATATTTGTAGGACTACTTTTTGTACAGTACCAATAATTATTACAAACTTGCTTATGGAGAGATTTTTACTGAGAAATGTGTATGGGAACTTACTAATAATGCATTATAGCCTCTAGGCTTAAGAACTAAAATTGTTTCTGATGCTGTAAAGTGAAAGCAAAAGATTTTGTTTTAACCCATTCGACACTGCAGACTAGTAACGCAGTCCAGGAACAATAACTCCTGCTGAATACTGTAGACCAGTATTCTAGTCTTGTATACATTTTGACTGTATTTCCTCTGATTGGTCAGTGTCAGGGATTCCCCAATGGTAAATATGTCATAGGATGATTAATTTGTATATCTCTTGGATACATGCAAACTTTAAGGTAGGTTCTTTATAAAGAAAGGGGGATTTTCCAATTTATAAATGTAAAACCTCCAAGTCATCTAAGTACATCCAAAATGGCAGAAATGTCAGATGATGAGTCAGAATTGTCAGATAATGAAATTATTGAAAATATTAGAAATTTTGATGAACTTTTAGGGATATTGTTAGTAATAGTGGTGACAGCGAGGAATTTAAAGTCTTTGAGTTTGCCACTGTGTGTAAGATGCGTATAGTTTGTTAGTGGACTAAATTTCAATCAGTACATTTATTCATACATTTCCGAATGTATAGACTCAGCATGAGTATTTTATGGATCTGGAACACCGCTTGAATGTTTTCAGCTATTTTATAAAGACTGCGTATTTTCTGAAATAGGAAGTTTATAAATGCAAATGCACACCTAAAATGAGAGACAGACCCAAGTCAGCACTGAAATACTTGCACTGATGTGACATTTTCATACGTACTTGGTTATAAGTCGAACACAAACTGCACAGACAAGATATGCCATCGCATATGTGCCAGTGGATCTGGGTCTCTGCAGTTTGTTCATAGTAATCATTAGAAAAAATATCATATAACCTGATCTGCATGTGTGCTATGCTATGGCAGATCAGGATTTTGTTTGCAGTTTAACTCGACTTATAAATGAGTATATGTGGTATCTGAAATTAAGGCTCTTTATGACTTTTTGATATGGATGGAAGTTGTGAAATTCAACAGAGATGAACTGTTTTGGTATAAAAGTGAGAAATCCTGGCTTGCTGGATCAAATGTTTGAGTAGTTACGTCACATGACAGTTTTGTCAGGTAAAACTATACCCGCATTTCAGTGATGATACACGTGAAAATCTTCAAAGTGACTGATTGCGCAAAATAAGGTTCATATCACAAAAGTTAAGTCTGAATGTGTTCCAAATATCACTGAATGAAGCCATTTTAAGGTAGACTTGGAATCAATACATGAAAGACAAACATGTCGAGATTGGCATCAAGTTATGGGTGGTTGCAGATGCAGTTTCAACATATTGCTACATTTTTCAAGTTTACCTGGAGAAAAATGCAACTGTTGTGAACAGAAATGTAGGTTTGGCAGCCAGAGTAGTTATTGAACTTACATGATCTTTGAAAATGAAAGACTATGTCGTCTACACTGGCAATGTTTACATCAGTCCTCAACAGATTATCTGTATTAAGTAAATACCTGTTTTTGTGACACAGTGCATACATATCAAAAGTTGTGCCCAAAGTACTTAGTCATATAAAATTTAATTGCAAGACACCTGGTAAGAGGATCATGAGACTGATTTATGTGTGGTCCCTTGATTGCACCTGATTCAAATGACAACAAAATTGTAAACTACCTGTCATCTTTCCATGCACCTGTTGAATCTAATCAGAAATGGAGATACAAAGATGGGACTGAAAATGGAGCTTCCAGCAATACCTACTGTGCTTGCCTATGCACAGTACATGGAAGGAGTTGACAGGCTTGATTAAAATACCAGGACAAATTGTTCCAGAAAGTAAATGCAGTAGTATAGAAAATGGGAAGCAAAGTCACTGGAGCAGTTGTTGTACAATGCCTATGTTATTGAAAGACTGTCATTAACAATAATCCTTTGAATAAACAGAAATAGAACTTAAATTTTAGGTTGGTGCAAACAATGTCAGAACATGCATTTTAATTCGTATATATTTTCATACAAATGAAAATAAAACCTGTATACCTCAGTTTGTAAATGCTTGTATCACTATGTTACACATTGGCGGATTTACCTGAAATGTGAGATAACATTACATTTATTCAATCCACCATTTGTAAGAACACCACAGTGGATCCAAAAAGACCACATATTACTCTTAGGACACTTTATTTAATGACTTGCATAGAGAAAACAATGAAATTTACCTTGAACTTGCCTTTTGATTTACCTGCATAATCACCTATAGGAGACTAAACTTGTTTTTGAGCATATTTTCAGAGATCTGAATTTGTCTTCTTTACAGTGGTACAAAAAAATGTATTCCTATCATGAAAAATATAATTTGTACAGGTAACTGAAAATGAATTGCCTACATTTATTAAACATTTTGAAAGTTAATGTTGAAGGGTAGTCTTAAAACCATTTTTAAGTTTATAAATTTTTGTTTTACAGGGAATTATTATTAAAACCTTGACTACATTTGAAAGTCTGGCCTATTTTGAAGCAAGTTTGATCCATTTGGTTATACAGTCTGACAGTTGGTAGAATTGCCACATTAAAGGTCACCAGCCATACTCCAACATTTTTTTGTTTACATCAGATTTGCATTACATGATTAAAAGTAGTTATACTCACGCAAAAAGAATAAAAAATTATCAAGTGTAAAGAAGGAATAATAATTTAATTACTCGAAATAACGGTATACAATGCTGTTACTTCCCCTTAGCTATGATTTCCCACCTATAGAGGACGCCAGCCGGAAATGACGTACATTTATCCCCACAAGACAAAGTACATGCTTCTTCTTGTCAAAAAATAAAACACTATAAACTATGGATAGGGAACATTTAGATGAAACTACTGAAAACTAATTTACTGTTCAGCCTTATATTGATATGCGTGCATGACACACTAGATTCTGTCACTTTCAAGACTGTTCCATTGTTTCAATTTATTTTGAAAATTCCCGTTAATACAGGTAAAAGGGAATCAGTGTTGGCTTCTCTATGTTGGCCGACTTCATAAAAAAAAAAAAAAAATTGGCATACTTAAAAATCCAAAGGAACCAAACTTGGCTTCCTTTTGTCGGCCAACTTCATAAGAAGAAATCGACACGCTTAAAAGATACCAAAGTCAGTTTCCAGGGTTGGTTTGCTTTGTAATAAAATAACCTTTGTATTTGATATCCTGTCAGTAAGTTTAAGCAAGGAGTTTATTGCTTGCTGTGTTTATTGATCACCCGGGCTTCTATTTGTTTGCCATATGTAATCATAATTGATGTTTGCAGGGCAAATAGTATACACAACAATAACTTGCTTTAATAATGCTTTTGTAACCCATGCTAGCGAAAAGATTATTATTTGCACTCACAGTGAATGTATTTTAAAATACAGTAGTCCCCCTCTTGAACGGCCCCCCTGATGAGCTGCCACCCGCTTCTTACGGCCAGAATCCGTCAGCACGACGAGTTTGTGTTCAAAAGTACCCCTCACAAAAGGCCACCCCGCTAACGTGACCAGCGGCCAGTATATTACTGCAAAAATATAAAATTTACCCCTCACAAGCGGCTGCATTTTATTTTGTAATATGTATCCAGAACCAGTATTTTATTCAAAACGTGTGTTAAGTAACCCGATTTCTGTTTCCTGATGTCAGGTTTTCGTTACTGAAAGAAGTGTTGACTAAAGTACATGTACCACTAAGGTTAATATATCATTTACGCCTCACGAGAAGCCACATTTATTCCATAAAGCCGAGAAAAACTCAAATTTTAATCCATACAAAAAGGTAAGTACACGTAATCCGATTAGCCTTACTGCTGTGTTATCACGAGATGTCCGGTTTAGTCACTCTGATAATTGTTAAGATTACAATTATTGAACAGTAGTAACAGCTGAGAAGTGGCGGTATTGATGTACAATACACAAGACAGCGGGAAAATGGTTTGATAGTCTTTATGGCTTCCCTTAGTAGGATGTTGAGCTTATTCACTTTCATAATTAGTGGCTATTATTACTGACAGTAATTGTCAAGTTTACAAATCCTAACGGCTGCAAGGTCAGATCTGCGTACATATCGAAGCCGTTTTGGCTTCTCTTACTTAGTGTAAAGAAATGTAAACACAGTAGGGTACCAGACTGCAACTAATGAATCATGAAACAAGATCGCTACCTTTAAAAACATATGGCATTTTGTTTAAATGCAGAAAAATTGTTTTATCAGTCTTGTAGTTGGCAACATTGATGATTACAACCGGACGTAATTGTCAAGATCATAGCAGGGTCAGCATAGGCTAAAAATAGATTTGTGCAGACACACACACAGAAATTAAACTTGAACAAAACAGGATACCAGACAAAGACCGAAAAATCACGTGACGACACATTTATCGCTTCCTTTACGAAGAAGGCATTTCGTCCGTTCTACATAAGTTTCGTCTGAGTAATTAAATCGCATACAGTTAGCAACATTTGAATAAATCATTACCAAACATTAAAATGTCATCACGCAAACGGAGACGATTATTTTAGAAATAAATGTCGGTTATTCTACTGAACGACATTGGGTGAGGTGGGGAGGTGGGACTTGCCGAACAATTGCAGGCAGAAAAGACTCGAAGAAAACAATTTTATGTTGAAAACATTCGAATAAACAACATCGTAACCGATAAGGAGGTTATTCAGCAGCAGTGGGAAAATGGAGCAAACAGAAAGAGAATTATGTATGAACCATGATTTAAATGACGTTTTTGAATGGTTTTGCAATGTGCATGGCAACACCTGCTCACATATCACGCTTACGCCAAGAATAAGAACTGTTAATGCATATTCAGTTGAAATAAGTCTATTATTATAACAAGAAGAACCTTTTAATAATTAATGTTACTTTTAAACGAAGATATTAAATGTTTTGAAGAATGTAGCTTTCTTACTACATACATCACATATACTTCTCACAAAAAATTTAGTCCCCCTCTGGAAAGGCCACCCGTCTTATAAGGCCACTCTCCCAGTGCAGAAGGGGTGGCCGTATAAGAGGGGGACTACTGTAATGATTTTTATTTGCGAGATATCGTAAAGTTAACCTGGATACAATACAATCTTTGTCTATTTGCACCTTGTAACTTATCATGTGTGAATGGTAGGTGACTTCAAGCAATCGGGTGATATTTTCGTCTCGTTTGCGATTATGTTATTTGACATAAGCGATACACACTACAGTAAAGGATGCATATGCAAGCCGGCATCCGCTACATATACTGAATTTGTGGATATATTTTTCTTTAATAAATTTCGCATGATGAAAAAAAGAAGGAATAAATGATGACAATGCAAGGTTAGTTTCTTTCATTTTTTATTTTCAAATATGTGTATGTTTGTCAATTTTTTTTGTACCATGCCGGGGGGGGGGGAACAAATTCAACACAAAATTATTTCCTTTTTTTATTTGTATGGAATAATGTAGCAAATATGATTGACGATATTGACTAGTAATGACAAGCTTTTAATATACGTGCACACACACTAAGACAACTTGAACTTATTCTCCCTCTCTCTTTCTCTGATGTGTAATCGAGTGTGTATTATATGCAGCAGTGTTACAACCTGAAGCCTAAAATTAAATATATTTATAATATCTCTTGTACACAACCCTTAGAAAAATATATACATTCTGTAGATTATT
The DNA here is from genome assembly GCA_016617855.1 of Megalonaias nervosa. NCBI lineage: Eukaryota > Metazoa > Mollusca > Bivalvia > Unionida > Unionidae > Megalonaias > Megalonaias nervosa. The sequence continues at coordinate 54,478 of JAECUM010021063.1, forward strand.
GTTTTATAAATAAAATTGATAATTTGACCGGACTTAAATTGAGAATGTCGTTGTGCAGATGCATATATTTTTTAGCATAAAAAATGTATCTAAATATTTTAATTAGAACGAGCAAAATATGTCAGTTTGTGTTTTCTCTGATATATGTATGTATGTTACGATGTATGATTATTTACTTTGAAGGAATATCAAGATAGTTTGTTTAAATTTTTTTTTGTTCCTAAAACCTATCTTACGTAGTAACTACTTGTTGTTTGAAGAAAATGAACTTGTTCAAACTATTGTTAAGTTGGTCCGAATTGTCTTTCGAGTTGGGCTGAATTGTCTTTGGGCCAATTGACTAATATTTGGCATAAATGATACAACTTTTCCATCCCTCACCCTATTTGATCCCACAGCTTGAATCCACTTTTTTTCTGGTAAAAGGGTCTTTTGGAAAAAGAAAGAACCCTTTTTCCCATCATCACTCTTTTGGTTACATCTATATACAACACAGTGCACTATATTTGCTGCACAAAAGCACGATCGTAAGATATATCACAGACATTTACGTAGGGAAATTAAACACTTGATTGGCTAGGTTGAATAGAATGGATAAATGTACGTCATATCCGTTTTTGGCACGCAGAAACTACTGATTGTTTTCATTTAAAAAAGTGGATTTTTAAGTCAAATTAAACATTTTTATGGTGTGCATACATAACAAATGCATTTTGTTTATGACTAATAATATCACACATTTGTACAATAAAGGTGGCCAGTGACCTTTAATATTTGATTTGTTATCACATGTATTGTGCAACATTTTTAAGGCATTTCATATTGAGTGCCATTAATGCCTGAGTTATGATAATTTATATTAATGTATTTTTAGCTTTTAATTTAAAAAAGAATTCCCATATACATTCATCCTCAAATTTAATGACTAAGAGCAAAGAAACCCATAACCATACAAAAAATCATTAGAAATTAGGTAGTTGATCCAGGCTGATCAGCTGCTGGGAGTCAAACCTGCAACACTCTGGTTACAAATTCAACACCTAAACCACTGCAGCTCTTTGGGTGGGGACCTCGAGAGTTTTTAAGTTGACAGCTTTGGAGGGGGTTAGTACACAGACATAAGAATCCATGTTAACTTTACAGATTAGCTACCCTTGTAATGCCAAGTATGTGTATATTCTTTAAGGATGTAAAAATAAAATTTCTAAGTTATGAACTTGGCCCTTGTCCCCAAGAGCATTGAGGGATACACAGGATATTGCTGGATGTATAAATGACTTGTCCTTTTTATGCACGGATAATGATCCTGTATAAATGGTATAGGAAAGAAGGTAAATGATGCCAGCATTAATGGATAATATAGTAACTATCTGTCAAAGTTTGTCTTTCACATACAATTTTAATAAGTGTGTGTGAGTTTTCATTTTTAAACTGACATGTCAACTACCCACTTGAGTAATAACAGGTCCATCTAGGCCTCTTGTTTTGGTTTCTGCTTTGCAAATCAAGAAACCAGGATCTACACTATGGCAGTCACTTTCTCATATTGATTCTCATGCTGTGAGGCCAGAGGTGTAGGTCACAAGTTTCCAGCACTCAGTTTTTATCAGTTTCATTGTTAACATTACTTTTGAGGAAGAACAGCTTCCTGCTGAGCCGGGAGTCAAGAGGTCAGGGTCACTGAATGTGAAATTGCAAAACTGTTATTTATTAGCTGTGGTATGTTGGGGCAATCATTCATTCCACTGATGCCTTTTTTTTTTTTTTTTTTT
>JAECUM010021064.1:0-37278 GCA_016617855.1 Megalonaias nervosa
TTTTTTTTTTTTTTTTTTTTTTTTTTTTAAGAAATGAAGAAATTTAAGAAACAACGGGGTTTTGGAGAACCTTACAGTGAATATAAAGTATATAATGTTTACAACAAAAGAGTTATTAATCCGTATTGAGGATTAGTTTATTTTAGTCTTGTATCCATACACGACTGGATTGGTGTAAATGTTACCACTCGTTAGCACCGTCACAATGACTTTTAAGTGTTGTCGTACATCCCAACACCAATAGTTTTTAATTCATAGTTGATTTTTATTTTATTTTATTTTGATGTTGTAGATATCCTTACACGAGTGAGCTCTAAGAAGATTACAACTCTTAATATACATACTAATGATTATAACTGATATCGATTTTTAAAAGTCGTTGTAAGCTTTCTTAACGTTTTTTCTTTGAATTTCTTTTATAGTATAAAGCTGAAACTATACTGATCTCACAAAAGTTTCCGTAGTACCATGCTGTCGGCAACCAAAAGTGTAGATTGGAGGGATGCCATTTCAAAGGTTGTTTCTATGGTGATAGTTGTTGTCCTTGCGACCGCACCTCGTGGTGAGTGGATATTTTTAGCCGAACAACACGTATCAGATATCTGAACACTGAAAAGGACTTAAAAATGAAAGTAAATTAAATTTTGTTTGTTATATTTATTACCATTCTTATTACCAGCTAAAGAAAACATGTTTATACCCTGACACTTGCATCTCGCTGTTGGAGGGATCCCAGCTATGACCTGTGTGAACAACGTGTCATCTATCAATATCCTAACATTGTATCAAAGTAGTTACACAGGCAAAATTGAAAAGCAACTGTTGTGTGACACTCAATTTACCCAGTGGAAAAATAATACTTTTTCGTCATCTTGGATTATTGGCTCTGATGCTCTTAGTTTCCTACCAAAACCTTCATTTATTTGTAGTTTAACAGAATTGTGAAATGGTATGTCTCTGATAGATATGTGAGAGCCCTTGGCCTCATGATGCCTTTTTAAGCTCTACTTTTTAGATCCTAGAGAGCACTGTCAACGTCTTAACCATTCTATTTGCGAAAAGATATGAATATTCTCCTAAATAGCTGTTTCAATGATCAGAATGGTATTTTCAGTTACTGCATTTCTCATGTTTGTTGTTGTCATTGCGAATACCACATTCATTCGTTCGCTTTTTTGAAAGTTTCGTTTCTGTCTCCCTGAACTAATTCATATCGTTAACTGTATCATCTATACTTTCAAATTGATGAAAAAGCTGCTTTTAGTCCATTCACAAACAAATTTAATCAACCAAAACATAAAGCGTCTACTATACGAGTGTACATGGTTTGTTTACAGAGTAGTTCCGAACACACTATGCTATCTTTAAGCACGCGTGCGTGCAATATGAAGGTGTTCAATATCGTCAAATACTGCTCGACAATGTACAGTTAACGGAGACAAAAATGAGCATAAATTAATATGTATTATAGACAGTCATGATATGTATACCGCGTCGTGCGATGTATTATAGACCGTCATGCAATGGATTATAGACCGTCACGTTATGCATTATAGACCGTCGCGCTTTGCATACCGTCATGCTATGTATTATAGACCGTCATGCTAAGCATTACAGACACTTAACTGGTACAAATTAAGCTATTTACAAGGCTGTCGCTAGCAGTAAGATGGCATGGCCATGGCCTTATGAAAATGTGGACCACGAGTGTATACATTCAAATATGTCGAAAACTATCGTGAAAGTCAGGTTTTTCGATGTTACTCAGAAACAAAACATGCAGTTTGGCACAGAGGTAGAATTTTTTAAAATTATTTATCGTATTAAAACGTACCAAATATGCAAGGTATTCTTTATTTAGAAAAGTCACTTTAACTAGAATATTCACATTTTTAGTGAAAATTGTATAAGCAATATTATATGTAATAGTATGTTTTACTTTTCTTGTATGGAATTCCAGGAGACTGGCTTCTAATATTGGTATATCTGGGAAAGGACTATGTGCATGATTTAATTCATGTTGCCAATAGCACGCAGGATGGAGTTTTGTCCTTTGCAAAATCATCACCGCTTTCATCGATTGGTGCACTGCTTGAATACTACCACATGCGGGATCTCCATATTTACTTAACAGTTTCAGTGATAACGACATTTCTAATATACTACGGCATAGGCTGGGGATTTCAGTGGTACTTTTATATCAGACAGAAAAATAAGGTATAGTGGAGAGACAGACAGACAGACAGACAGACAGATAGAGACAGGCAGAGAGACAGGGAGAAAGATAAAACCTTTTACTGATTTCATATTTAAGATAGAAAAATACACATCAATGCAGATGTAACCTCGTTCTTTGAAGATTTCCAGTAGATGACAAGTTCTACAAATTTGAGTTAAATAACAAATCAGGTAAAAGAAAGAAGCAGAAAAGTTTGGACGTTTGTAAAAACTGTAGAATCGTTGTAATAGTTACTCAGATCTTGGAAGCACTAAAACATTGGCAGACTTAAACTGTAAAATACTTTAATTAAAACTTTACATTATTTGATTCAGTTTAAGATTTACAGGTAGGAGTTATATTTATAACATGAAATCTTGAGCAAAATTTATAGCCGTTGGCTCAGGATTCATCTTTTCGTTCTTGAGATGCTGTTTTGATGTAACTCTTAACCTTCGTTTTTAAAAAGAAAATCTTGACCTCAAATGGTAGAGTGCCCTTCTAGTGTTACGGAGGTCCGGGGCTCGAATCCTGGCCTGGCCGTGCATTGTTCCCTGTTACACACGCAACAATTAAGTTCATATGTTTCGTAATACAAATATTTCATTTCGTCACAAATATGAACAAGTTTAAATAAACTATTTTCTTCAATCAATATAAATTAAAATTTGACCTTATTAATTTGGCGTAATAAATAAGGACACAAAACAGCTTACATCAAATGGCAGAGTGCCCTTCTAGTGTTAGGGAGGTCCTGGGCTCGAACCCTGGCCTGGCCGTGCATTGCTGTCTGTTAAACACACAACAATCAAGTTCATATTTTTCGTAATACAAATATTTTATTTCATTTCGTCACAAATATGAACAAGTTTAAAAAACTATTTTCTTCAATCAATATAAATTAAAATTTGATCTTATTAATCTGGCGTAATAAATAAGGAAACAAACAGCCTAAATGGCATATATATTTCTTGCGTTATGAAATAAATGAACAAACATGAAGAATGGATGAAGGAAAGTATATAACATATAAAACGAAATGAAAGATGTGAAAATAGAAATTATGGTTTGAAAGAATGGAAAATTATTACAGTTCGGTAAGATAATTAGTATCAGAACAAAGTGCTTACTTGTAAGCCGGAATACCCTTGCTACCAGAAACACAGTTGGGGTATCCGTCTATATACAGACTGATACTGTAAAGAGAATAATACTGAAGTCCCACGACAATGAAACTTGGTCATAGTGACCTGCTAGCATGATTAAGTCGCTCTTATAGAGACACGAGAACATGACAGTTTTCACCAAGATATTGAAGGAGTAATGATAGGAAAGCAGAAAATACAGAAGTCGCTCTTGAAAAGCAGCAGTAGCTCAACTAGTAGCGCGTTGGAGTCGTACTCTAAGGGTTGCGGGTTTCTTATATGCCCAGGCCATTCAGGGTCGGCTGCCTCTGTGCTTCCTTGGAAAAGGTATTCATTTTCCTCGGTATGGCGTCATAAAAGGTACTGAGAATGTCGTTAAAAACAAAACAAAACAAAAAAAACCCCCAAAAGAACCAAAACAAAAAAAAAAAAAAAAAAAAAAACAACAAACAAAAGCAACAAAAATAAAACACCAAAGAAAAAAACCATTCCAGCGTGAAAAAAATCACATTCACCTAGTTTTATGTGGCTGAGTTTCAATCACTGAGATATATCCAAACACCAATCGTTAAGAGAGCATGTGAAATAGGGTCTAAGATACTGCTGGTGTAACAAACGGAAAGTTGAAAGTACAAAAGTAATTCAAAATTGAAAATTGGGTAACAGTGGCCTAATTGTAGCATAGTTAAGTTACGCTCCTTAGAATGTATTTACATACTAATGTGTACTAGAGTAGGCGAAATAGGATTTAGAATATAGAGGGTATAGTAAACAGGAAGTTCAAACCACAGAATCATTCAAACGTGAACACCGGGTCACATTGACCTTGTTTGGGTATATTTTAAGTTACTTTTTGAGGTGGATATACATACAAATGTGCATGAGTGCTAGTGAAAGAGGATTAAGGATAACAAGTGTGTAATGAACGGATGTATCAACATGCCAAGTTTCATGAGTGTAGGTGAAATAAGGTCCAGAATATGGCGGGTATAACGAACAGACTGCTCAGAATCCAAATGTCACTCAAAGCGTAAAAGTTGGGACACAAAGACTTAGCATTTTCATGGTTGAGTTACTTTTACTAAGCATTATCCACATACCAATTTTCATCAGTGTAGTTAAAATAGGTAAGGGTGTAATAAATGGTTAGCTATAAAGTCAAGAATCATTCGAAAAAAAGGGTCACAGCGATCAAGTTTTCTTGTAGACGAATTACTTTAACATTACTTTCTTTGAGATGTGCCCATAGAAACAAATTTCATCTTCAAGAGAAAAAGAGTCAAATGTGTTGAAAATGTAACGAACAAAGACGAAAATATGAACAACTGAACAAACTAATATCTTTATTGAGGGGATACAAAAAGAAAAGTTTTATAAGAGTGTAAAGATAGTTATATAGTGTCAGTACACTTCCACTTTTGTGTATAAAAGACGTGACCACAAGTCGAACTTAAACGCCTAGAGTCCTATTGTACCTATTTCAGGCGGAGGAATGGAAATGCCAGCCCGATAAGTGGTTGTCCATGATCGAAAAGAGAAACGAAGTATTATGCTAATCGGCTCCACGATTTCTGGGTGTCTTTTTTACTACATCATGAATGGAGGTCTCTCTCTCTCTCTCTCTCTCTCTCTCTCTCTCTCTCTCTCTCTCTCTGCCAAATTCAGAAGCACTGAGAAACATTCCATGTATTTGTGCCAACCATAGGCTTTTTGTTTTTGCCCGCAAGTTTGACTAAATTAGTTTGACAGCATAACGTATATGTACAAAATTGCTTTTTATATCCATAACTTCAGGACCACGAAATATCTCTTTATTAAGGTATTCATCCATGTGAAACTAGCATTTAGTGAAGCAGAAGCAGACTTAATTTAATCTTCATCCATTGGAAAATTGTAATATTTAATTTTGTTGCTCTGTTAGGTTATACTTTTTTAAACAAAGTAGTATACGCAGTTTTGTAATATTTTGTTTGGTAAAGTTCAATCGTATTCCATAACATAAAGGTGTGTTTTTGTACTATGCAGAAGGCAAGACATTAGGGTTCGTTTGCATTTCTCGGAATGCTGGGACAAATAGTTGAATCTCGCGACATATTATGATCGTTATTAATACATTCTCAACCAGCAAAGTAAATAAGATCAATTAAAATTACCCACACAAGTTAAAATATTAGATAAAAAATAAATTTTTTAAAAACTGTCATCAATCAGCTCGTGCAATTCCATTTTAGCAGCTTGAGGTAAATAGTCCTTCGCGTCATACTGGTAGGAGATGTGTTCATTGTGTAAGACTTAAACGATAATAGTAGTGTAGTGGGGTACTATAGCCCTCATCATGCCAAAGAAGGAAAATCAGCCTGGGGTACTATAGCCCGCCGATTTATAGACTCAAAAAATCAGCCTGGGGTACTATAGCCCACAATGGGAATTTTGTATTAGCACTCGTTGGACCTGTTTAGTGCCAAGATAAATGGAACAGGTAGGGTGACGTCATGGTACTGGTCATTGGCAACAATGTAGCAAGGTAGTACTGTGACGTCAGGCCACCTGTGTCATTGCTATAGACAAACACGAATCAGGCGCGTTCGTGTTTTAGTAGAGTAGATTTTATATATTCGTTTTTTTCCCATAGATTGAGGAACATCAATCTATCCTACACAAATTATAAAATCAACTAAACAAATTTTTTAGGGAAGAGAGAATAAATATCTACACAAATTATAAAATCGAATAAAAATTTTTTTTAGGCAAGAAAGAATTAATATCTTTTCGAGGCAATGGAGTGGCCCTGAAAAGGGCCGTTGTTTGTTATGTTAACACCATTTCGTTAACATAGAGGGCATTGCATAGGTCTTCTTCTCTTTCTCAAACTTCGTCTAACCTCTGGTCCATAAATCAGAACTCTCTTCAAACACCCTTGTCTCTCCACATAGATCCTTCGTTTCCAAAGGGCTGTATCAGTGATCTGGGTAATTGCCCATGATGATCTGACATACATGGGATAGTCCGGGTTGAACAGCATCGACGATAGGAGGGTAGACGATTCAACGTTGGTCCACATCTTTGTGACGAGAACAAGTGAAGGGAATGAAGTGAGCCGCGTTTATTTATAGCGGAAGACCGGATCGAAACGGATTGAAATTGTTCACCAATCCTAACACGCGTTACAAAATTCAGTCACTTCGCAGAGTCTGTCTTCCAATCCGAAGAGAGCTACCTGTGACGTCACATTTCCTATATAGGTGCACTAGCGTCTGTGCGCAGTGAATCGTTGCGGCATTGTTTTGTGAAACATGACTGAACCTAAGAAGACAATGAATTGGGGTGCACCGGCTGTGGAGACGAGAAGCGATGGCATAGCAGCGGCTACCAAAGTTAACACAGCGCTACTTCCAGAAGAGATCGATTTCAACTGGGATTTAGTAGATTTTTTTCTCTTCTTCTCAAGAATTTGTTCCGGTACCAGCACCTTCGCCACTTTCTCATTCTTTACCACACGTCGACGATTTTAAACAAAGACAGAAAGAAGAATTGGAGAAACTTTTACAGCAGCAGAAAGAGGCAGAACAAGCATTTCTCCTTGAACAGCAACAGCGAGAAGAAGAGGCAAGAAGGAAACGTCAGGAAGAAGAAGCAGTAGAGAAGAAACAAAGGCTAGGAGAGAAGGGGAACAGTGAAAGTCAAACGGTAACGGTACTCTTGGACATTTTGGCCGAGTTAAGAAGTCTGAAACAAATGTATCAGACTTCTTTATTACGACCCAAGAGAAAAAGACCTTCCCGAGCCAAACAGCCTAACCCTGTTACTACACCAGAGATACCACCCCTAGTGATTTCTACTAAATCATTGACAGGAGCAAGTCCAGAAGTAGGCCTTGGCCGTGGCAAAGGCTTAAGACAGTTAAAGCGGATTGCTTCTCGTTCCTGAGTATGTTCTAAGGAAAAAACCAAACACCCAATGGTCCTTTTCAGGGCCACTCACTTCTTTCCAAAAGAGAGACTATTCATTTTGCCAAAGTCAATTAAAACTCAAAATCCCTTGTTTGACCCTATGATATACGTGTTTTGAGTGTATGAGTGTAGGTCCTTATTATTCTAAACAATCAAAACCAAGAGACACTTACGTTTTTGTCAGTCTGGTCTATTCTGGTACAAATTTTTACAATTCAATATCACAACATAACACAACACAACACTTTTAAAACGTTCATAGACTTCTTCTGTGTCTTTTTCTTTCACTCTCTCTGTTTTTTCAATTTCTTCACTTTTACACTTTTTTCCTCTTCTTCCTCTTTTTCTTCCTCACATTTTTCTCGTCTTCTTTTCTTTTCTGTCTTTTCTTTCTGAACGTGACGGGGTTCTTCCTTTGCCGAGGGCACCTCTTTTTCTTCTTCCTCCTCCTGCTGCTGTTGTTTCTTAGGGCACTCTGAAGACCAATGTCCTTTCTCTTTACAATGATAACAGGTATCTTGACTTTTGTCTCTTCTGGCACTGGTCTTGCTTTTATGACGATCTGGACATTCTGTAGCCCAATGCCTTTGTTCTGGCAGATATAGCAAGTATCTTGACTTTTATCTCGAAAGGAGGGAGAGTAGTCCGTCGGCTTGTCTGAAGAAAACTTTCTTATGGCACCTCGCAAAGCTCTAATCAGAAGTTCGATCTGTGTGGGTTCTTCCATCGTACTGATGGTTTGAGAGTGAAATGAATACTGAGATAGAAGTCACCAGCCCTTTATATATACACTGGTCTGACATGGATATATAGGGGTCCATGGCGTTTCAAATGTAGTCATTTGACTTTTTGCAATCAAGATGAAACGATCGCATCATTTCGTAAAGAAAGGAGAAGAAAGTAAGAGGCAGAAACGTGATTTATCGCCTCGCACAGTAGCTGAAGTCTTGGCTCAAATTCATGCCAGCGATTTTGAAGATGAGATGAGTGTACCAGAATCTAAGCCCAGAGAGTCTACACCAAACCAAAGTCCATTACCATCAGTAAACCCTGAAAAGTACTACCACATTCGAGAGACTGACAAACGCTCCTCCAGAAAATTTAGAACTACGGCCTACACGTACGCTGTGAAGTTTAAAGATTTCAAGTCCGACATACCGTTGGAGAAAGCAAAAGGGTTCATCACTGATGTGTGGGATTCTTTGTTAACTACACTGAAACGGCAATGTCAAGCCAAAGAAGACGATCGCTTGAGACTTTCCATTCATCACGACAATTTTAAGTCTCCCGTTTGGATCGAGTTTAGCAGCCCAGCAGAATTGACACCTTCCAAAGTCATGGACAAGATTCAACACGTACAACAATCCAATGACAAGTTTCACATCACCGACGGAAAAGCGACACTGTACATGACCCACGTGTCTCTTCCCCAAGGGACCAGACGCAAAAAGGCGATCTTGGTAGACAATCTTAACAGCATCAAGCGTAGCCTCGTTCAAATTAACAATCCTCAAGACCAGATGTGCTTAGCCCGTGCCATCGTGGTAGGACGAACGCATGCAGACAAGAACGACACGAAAGAATGGAAAAGAGCCTGGAAAACTATTCGACAATCGGACCAAACCAAACAACAAAGAGAAGCAGAACTCCTGTTAAAGCAAGCGGGGATATCGAAAGACACACCCTGTGGCATTCCTGAAATGCAAAAGTCGCAAGACGTCTTGGCTCCACGCTACACCTTGAAAGTGCACCCTCAATAAGTGCGCGGACCGCTGTTGTTTCGAGGCAAAAATTTCAAAGACGGAAAATACATTCACGTCTATCATCACGATGAACATTTCGATGCCATTACCAGTATCACTGGATTCCTGTCATACGGTTATTACTGTGAGAAATGTGACTATGGCTATAACAATCGAGAGCAACATAAGCATTGCGGATCGAAATGTGAGGGATGTTTAGCCTCTAAACCCTGTCTGGACGAAGGACAAGAACGAGTGCATTGCCCAACTTGTCAGCGCACGTTTGTCAGTGCAACCTGTTACCAACAACATCTAAAGACGCAAGGTTCACAGCAGAAATGTGCCTGTCAACTCCTGAGATTGTGCCCTACTTGTGGACAAGGCATACGTACCAATAATGCCAAGGCGCACGTCTGTTCAGGAAAGAAACGATGTCACATTTGTCACCAAACCGTGGACTTGGAACACCAATGCTACATTCAAAAATACCAATCCCAACAGGAAGAAGATAATGACCAGAAGAAAGGGAATTTCATCTTTTTCGACTTCGAATGCATGCAAGAGACTGGCATTCACATTCCTAATTTCTGCGTGGCTCACCGAGCGTGCGAGAAGTGCATCCAAGAACCTATCTTGACTCACTGCCCTCACTGTAGCAAGATTCCTGGAGGACGTGAAAAAAATTTTCGGGGACGGAACACGCTAGCCGATTTCGCCCAATGGATCTTAAACCCTATTGACGAAACGTGGAGCCAAGAAGACATCGAACGTTACGGAGATTGTCATCGCTATGCTACGGTGATGGCTCACAATTTCTCGGGATGCGATGGACAGTTTCTGTTGAGATACTATACGGAACAAAGTACCGAACGTCCGAAAGTGACTTTGAACGGAGCCAAAATCATTTCCATGCAAGTGGGTCAAGTGCAGTTTAAAGATTCGATGAGTTACTTGGCCATGCCTTTGAGTCGCATGCCTAAAACGTTTGGAATGGCAGAAATGGCCAAAGGCTATCTTCCGCACTTTTTCAATACCGAATCCAATCAACACACCGTTCTACCCCATTTGCCTGAGGCTCACTACTACAACCCCGACAACATGCGTACCGAACAACGAGAAGCTTTCTACGCATGGTACCAGACTCACGCCTCGGACCCTTTCGACTTTCAGGAAGAAATGTTAAATATTGTCGTTCCGACGTAGACATTTTACGGCGTTGCTGTGGAAAATTTCGAGAACTGTTCATGGAACACGGAGGGATCGATCCTTTGAAAGAAGCCTGCACCATTGCCAAAGCGTGTTCCTTAGTGTATCGCCAACGATTTATGCCCGAAAACACCCTAGCTGTCATCAGTCCTCAAACAACCAATTTTGTCAAACGTCAATACTCGGTCAAAGCCCTGCGCTGGCTACATTACTTGTGCGACAAGGAAGACAAATGGATCCAACACGCTCGCAACGGAGGAGGCGAAAAAGCCATCGGAAGGTATTCAGTAGATGGCTGGGACTTGGAAAACCCCAAGATCGTGTACGAGTTTAACGGGTGCTTATTTCACGGATGTCCTATCTGCTACCCTCAACGTAACACTAAAAATCAGTTTTTACAACGGACTATGGAAGACTTGTACCAGGCCACTTGTCAGCGACGCTTGAAGTTAGAAGAGCAAGGATACCAAGTGGTAGAAATGTGGGAACACGAGTACGATCAGCGATTGAAAACTGATCCCGAGTTTAAGCGCATCGTGGAAAGTTACAAGCTGGTGAACCCACCGAACCCAAGGGACAGTTTGTACGGAGGACGGACGAATGCCACCTGTTTGCTATACCAAACGGACGAGGAGAAAGGAGAGGAAATCAAATACTTGGACGTGTGTTCTCTGCATCCGTAAATGTGCAAATATTGTCACTTTCCCGCAGGGCACCCACAATTGTTGACGGAACACATCGACCTGGACAATATTCGACAATACGAAGGATTGATCAAATGTAAAGTCTTGCCTCCCACGTACTTGTACCATCCAGTTTTACCACATCATTGCCAAGGAAAACTGATGTTTCCCTTGTGCCGTACTTGTGCTGAAACGTGCAACCAAGACCAACCTTGTCAGCACACTCAGGAAGAACGCGCCTTGACGGGAACGTGGGTCAGCGTGGAATTTTTAAACCTCTAGACTTGGGATACCAACTGTTAGAAGTGTACAAAATTTACCACTTTCCAAAGACCGAAAAATACCACAAGGGCGACGAGACTCAGAAAGACATTTTTGCAGACTACGTGAATGCCTTTTTGAAACTGAAACAAGAAGCTAGCGGCTATCATTCCTGCTATCACACTCCCGAAGACCGAAAAAAAATTCAAAGAGAAATACTGGGAGCAGGAAGGCATCACTTTAGACCACATCGAGAAAAACGAAGGAAGGCGATCGTTTGCCAAAGTGATGTTAAATTGTTTGTGGGGTAAAGTGGCACAAAGGCCATGTTTACCCAAGACGGAGTATTTGACAGAACCTTCTCGCTACTTCCAGATGATTCACGACAAAACCAAATACATGAAACACGTGGATGTCCTTCGTGAGGATTTGATCTTAGTCAATTACGAAGAAGAACTGGACTTTGTAGAAGCCGACGAATTTGGAAATGTCATCATTGCGGCTTACGTGACAGCCCATGCTCGCTTAAAACTGTAGGAAGCTTTAGAACTGTTAGGAGATCGTGTACTGTATTTTGACACGGACAGTTGCATCTACATCAACCGCCTGGGTCAACCTCACCCTGTCATCGAAAGAGACCGTTTAGGAGCCTGGACGGACGAGCATCCCGACGACAAGATTCTCAGTTTTGCAAGTGGCGGTCCCAAAAATTACGGCTACGAATACCGGGACAAACAAGGAGAAGTGTGCACGGAGTGCAAAGTGAAAGGATTGACTCTCAATTATCGCACCAGTCAACTGGTAAACTTTGGCGTCTTGACAGAAGCCTTGCAGTCTGGAGAGGATGGAAATTTTAAAGTGACCACCCACGAGCCGCACAAGATTGTACGTTTTCCCACACACCAAATCGGTAGCCGCCCCTTGGAAAAAGTCTATCAAATCGTGTACCAGAAGCGAGTACGGCTTCCCAATCACTTCACGTTACCGTACGGTTACACTGATATTGGCGAACATATAAAAAGGGACAACATTCAAGACTGATAGTTCATTGTCACTACAAACGCCAAGCGAGAAAAAATGAATCCTTTCAAACAGCAAGTATCCAGCAAGAGTAAACTCGAGTACGATGCTGTGCCTTGCGATGGTAGGGATGCCGTACGCTATGAACGTAGCGATTCAGTACCACATCATCATGGGAAATTTGCTATAACTACTACTACTACCATACCTACCATGGAAAGTGAAGCGATGCCACTCGTTATCGCACACCTTTTCACTTTACTGGTTTTCATGGTGGATGTCATCCTAATGAAACCATGCGACTACCACCCTACGGATGTCATGTAAAACTGAGCACACTCCTGCATATTTCACCGTACCCTCATCGAAATGAACCTGTGAAAGACGAATATTCGTTCCCTGTGCGTTTGCCAGAATACTGTGGCTTTGAAAGTCGGATCCAAACCTTCCAAGGAAAATGGCCAAAATATCTGGGAGGACCTACCCCCGAAGAATTTGCTAGAGCTGGGTTTATTTACTTGGGCGAAGAGGATAAAGTCAAGTGCATCAGTTGCGGTGTGTCACTTTACGCGTGGGAGAAGAAAGATTGCGCTTACCTGGAACATGCTCGATGGTCTCCAGATTGTAACTACCTACCTTTAGTGGGACCTCGTCATTGAAGTGGGCCTACCATGTCGTGTAAAAAGCTAGCTACGGAGTTAGGAGTCAAACGTTGGACATCCCTTAGACTAGTATTTAAACTCCATGTAGAAAATAATCTTCAAACATTACCAATCGAATTGCAAGAGAAGATCTACAAGGACATTTGGCAGGGACTTGCCAGAGCCAAATCTCAATTAGTGACTGTAGAACTTTTGTGTCTAGAAATTCACAAGAGGAAATTGACCAAAGTCAACAAACAAGTCCGATTTCTCTGGATCAAGGGTGCGTTCATTCTACTATTTCGCTTTAGACCATTTACATTTGAAGATTTGACATTCTTGACCGATTCCTGGAATGGCAGTGGTCAGAAGTTACTCACTACGTTCATTACTTTCGCTCTAGGAGAAGTGTTTGACTGACATGGTTATGGATACTTTACAAGAGAACATTCGTGGTTTGTCTGTGGAATTGAGAGAACGCATTTAAAGCGAGTTCGTCAAAATGCAAGTGAAACGCAAAGAACCATTGCATCCGTTACATCACCGATGTTGGAACCACTGGTACCTAAGTGCTATAAGAAGACTGATTCTGATGAAAGTGTTTCATTGGTCAGACATTGCTGAATCGGGTGAAATTCCTAAATTTTTGGATGCCACTCATTCAACTTACAAGGTGATATTAGGACACCGAATTCCAAAACACGAATTAGAGGATTACAACCAATCTTTACAAGAACAATTCTTTCTAGTTCAAGAGGAAACTTCTGTGCGACGTGTGGTGTGTGAGTTAGTGAATAAACGTTTTTAGTGCGGTACTAAAATAAAATCGAAGCTATTCAAAAAGTACACTTATTACCTGACATCAAAGAGGGTATAAAAATGGACTACCATGCCACGACCTTTATCATTCGTGATACAACAGATTCCGTGGAAGGAGATCAATGACACTATTCAAAAAGTGGAGGATTACCAACACCTATTACGAGAACTGTGTCCATTGAATTGGGGTCGACGTGTAGTGTGTGTCTTAGTGACTTGCTTTCTGGGATTTCGTTTACCAGCTGATTCCTTGTGGATTCTTTACGAACAGTACCTACCACTCCAAAAAGCATGAAAGTGGTCCCTTAAATGTACACGAGAGACTCATTCTGCTCAAAGCTTTGCGCTTTCATCTTGATACTTCTCAACCTCTACGGCAAAACAAGAGTCGTCAACTTTTAGGCACTGAAGATGTGTACGACGACGTGTGTGTAGCTTGTGACTTACACCCTCACTGGAAAGATGTACGTGACTGGAAAAGTTGGGGGTTTGAGGCATGGACAAAAGAAGTGGCACACTATGCCAAATATTTGTAATCCTAAAAAATTAAAACGTTCCGTGAAAAAAGTAACTTTTAAACCAGTGTTAATGACAGTGCCAGAAGAAGAAGAAGAAGAAGAAGTCGTGGCCGAGGAAAACCACTCTCTTCAGGACAGGACCGTGATCGACATCCCTGAAAGGCCATTCCGGGAGGACTCTTGTGTGATTGTGCCAAGGAGTGTAGAGACTCTCAGAACATTACACAGTACCCCTACGATTTCACCTCTTGATCGTCACAAATGTTGCACAGAGACTTGTTTATATTCCACTATGATCGTTTTCATATTTCTTTTATTCATGTACTTAGCCATTTGGCTATGTATTTTTGTCTTTCGTGTTGTTTACTTTTAAAGATGACAATAAACGTGTCCTGAAAAAAGTAAAAGTGTCTTGTCCGTCTTCGTATCAAAAGTGACATTCCTTTCACTACTACTATGGCTACCTCTACTGTCTCTGCTCCCTCTTTCTCCACTTTCAAAGTCATTCACCAACACGTAGATCGGACTAGTTGGGAGGCCTTGCATCTTCGCCATCCCTTTAACATGCTCATTGCCGGACCGAGCGGTTCAGGCAAAACCGAATTTGTCAAAATTTGATCGAACATTAACATCATTTGATCGTCCCCCTCAACGCATCGTGTGGTGTTACAAAGAGTGGCAGTCGGCGTACAGCCTTCTGCGAGGACGACGGGATCGTGTCTGACCCTAGTCAAACTCATTTGGTTATTTTTGACGACATGTTAGGAGAAGACGAAGAAGAAATTAAACTCTGGTTTACACGCAAAGGGCATCATCGTAATGCCAGTAACATTTACATCACCCAAAATTTGTTTCAACAAAGTAAAGCCCATCGTACCATCAGTCTCAATGCTCATTACGTGGTGTTGTTTAAAAGCCCTAGAGATAAATCTCAAGTACAAGTTTTAGCCAAACAGTTAGGGACGCCTTGGCTGACAAATGCGTACGACGATGCCACTCAAACCCCACACGCTGATTTACTCGTGGATTTAAAACCCACCACTCCCGATTATTTGCGATTTCGTACCCATCTGTTTCACCACTGGTGCCAAGACGGAGGGCCAGTCGTGTACACATCCCTTCGTCGACTTAATCACAATCACCAAAAAAATCTATAAAACCTCGGTCACTTTGACTCTGTCTCACACATCGTCAACATGACGTCCCTTCAGTCTCATCTTCCCATTAAATTGATTCGTGCCTTGTACGGTATCAGTCGCGACAAAATCCACAAATACGTGCTCGTGTCTTAGAAGCTAGTCTCAAAGAAGTCTTACGATGGTTTACGGTGATAGCACGTCAATTACTGCAAGGCATCATTCAGATTCCACATCAAACCAAACGTTTTTTTGAGAGAAACAAAGTTGCCTTGACGCAACTAGCCGATCCTCGCATCGACGCTCAAACCAAAAAGCAAATCATTTTGAAACCTGGAGGTAGCGGTTCTCTAGGAAGTGGCATCATTCGTTCCTTCTTAAAATTGGATCCTAATGCTCTCAAAGTCGTCCCCAAGAAAAAAGCCACGCCCAAACGTACCCAGAAGAAAAAGAAAAAGAGCAACGGTGTCAAGACCAGGTCACAGGCTCAGAAAATGAAAAAGAAACGTCCACAGAAAACAGCTTCTACTCGCAAGAAAGTGCCTCCAAAAACTTCTCCTCCAGCGGTGACATCCTCTTCCTCTTTAGCGGCTGTGGCCGCTGCTCACAAAGTACCTGCCCCCAAAATGAAAGTCCAAGAGAGAACGGGTGTGTTACAGAGTTTACTGGATTTGTCCAAGCAAGAACTGTCCCGATTTAGTCCGTTGCGAACTCCTCCACGACGTGTGTTGCCTGTCATCAAGTTGATACGACGTAAAGACAATCAGTGGCGACGCATTCCAGTATAAAAAAAGACCTGAGGCAAACAATACGGATCAGTGTTTTTGAGCTGCTGCACGTCCAAAGATGTCCACTCCAAGAAGTGTACACCGTTACCATCGTCGTTCTTCTTCTTCGGTCCAAAAAGGAAAAGGAAAACGAAAAAGACAGTCACGTCATCCTAAAAAGCGCTTAGTCAAACATCGGCGACACTCTCTGAAAAGACACACTCGTCCAAAGAAAAGGAGAAGCCACCAAAACGGAGGTTTCTTTGGCCCTTTCCTTAAATTCGATAAGGTAGCCGATAAGTTTGTCACAAGGGTAAAGGACGGGCTCCAAAAAAAATAAGATAAAAAGACACATGTTGAGCCATGGATGTCAGTGTATTTTTTGTGCACCAAAAGATGTCACCTCATCGTTGTTCTCCTGTCCAGAAAGGAAAAAGAAAAAGACAGTCTCGTCATGCGAAAAAACGCTTAGCCAAACATCGACGTCACCCCCAGAAAAGACACACTCGTCCAAAGAAAAAGAGGAGCCGTCAAAGAGGAGGATTCTTTGGCGATTTTGGAAAACACATCGTCACCTTTATGACGAAGCGATAGTCCCCCAAAAAGGATAAAAGACCGTGTGACAAGTCATCGACGTTAGTGTATTTTTGGTGTGTGTCCCGGAATCAACAAACAAAGATGTCACCCAAAAAAAGACATCCTTCTTCTATTCCCAAAGGAAAGAAAAGGAAAGGACTGCCTCCTCGTTTAGTCAAACATTGGGACATGTTGTCTGTCCTGCCCAAAGATCTTCCACCCATGCGAAAACAACTCATTCAAACTGCCTCCAAAGATGTCATCGATACTGTGAGCGCATGTTGTCTGAACGTCTTGAAAGGCACAATACCTTTGACTAAACATCAGAAAAATTGCTTAGCCAAACATCGACACGTTCTTCGCCAAATGGTCCAAAAGAAAATACCCATTCGTCAAAAGAAAAAGATGTTGGTGCAACGCGGAGGATTTTTACCCCTGTTAGGACTTAATACCAATGTAGCGAAACCTATACTGAGTGCCATGGGACATATTATACCCGCCCTAATTCCAAGATAAAAGACCAAGAAGATAAAAGGGATCTCTGAAATCAAAAGATCTCAGACGTGATCCTTGAAATCTGATGGAAGGACGAAAACTAGCTTTAGTCCCTTACAAACGATGGATGGAATACCATCGTTGGCAAGAACAACGAACCCCACATTTACCTCCCAATCCTCATTTGACCGAGATGTCCCAGTTACAACACGAATTGCAATCGTTGATGGATCGCAGCGATTTGTCAGAAACGGAAAATCGCAACGGTACGGTCAGTTGTTGCAACGACTGAAACTCTTTCACCAAAAAGCTTTAGACGAAACAGCTCAACCCACTCTGAAAGATTTTAAGGCCTTGATGAAAAGTTCACCACCGCTACCACCACCACTACCACTCCCAGTGGTCAAGACAGATGCAGCCCCACGGTTGCCTGAGGAAGAAGAGGCAAGAGAAGTCTTTCAAACACCGTCAGCAGCTCCCATCCCTAGTAAGATTGCAGCGTCCTTGTTGACCACTTCCCCTACACCGCAACGAGAAGAACTTAAAGCTTGGGTTAAAAAGATGATGTCCACACCTCCTTCGACAGAAGTGAAAAAGAAAGAAGGGAAAGCAGAAGTGAAAAAAGAAAAGAAGACCAAAGCCATTCCATTACCACCACCACCACCACCACTACCTTCCACTTCTACACCCGTGGCACATCGGACACGTAAAACCGTTTCTAAACCACCCCCACCTCTCATTCAGAGTAGCATCAGTGAGGATTGTATCACTTATTAAAACATGGAGAAGGTGTTAGCCAGCATTTACTACGATCCATCCCATCCTGCAGGTTACGGAGGAGTTCAGAAATTGTATTTGGCTGCCAAAACTCGACTGAAAAGTATCCGTTTACCTCATGTGCAACGCTGGTTACAAGAACAAGCCACGTACACCTTACACAAACCCATTCGACGAAAATTTTCCAGAAGTCGCACCCAAGTAGAGGGTATCGATCACCAATGGCAAGCCGATTTAGCCGATGTCTCTCATTAGGCCATCTGCAATCGTGGTTACAAATATTTGTTTTGTGTCATCGATGTCTTTTCCAAATTTGCTTGGGTCGTACCATTGACTTCCAAATCGAGCAGTGAGTTAGTGCGAGCCCTGCAACTGGTGTTGAAACAAAGTGGGCGTCACACTCTTCGATGGCAAACTGACAAAGGCACCGAATTTCTAAACAAAGCTTTCCCAAAAGAATTGAAGAAACGTGACATTCATTTTTTCACCACCGAGAATCCCGAAACCAAAGCCAGCATCGTGGAACGTTTTCAACGCACCTTGAAAGAACGCATGTGGAAATATTTTACGCATCAACACACTCTCAAGTACATCGACGTCTTGCCACACCTTGTCCAATCGTACAATCAATCTTACCATCGGAGCATAGGGTGTGCCCCCCAAGATGTGACTCCTAACAACGAAGTGACCGTCCTCGAGCGTCTGTTTGGTCCGTCCTCGACGGTAACTGCCCCCAAGAAAGGTGGAGTATTGGCATCAGGAAATTGGGTACGCAATGGCAAAAACAAACGCACTTTCGACAAAGGTTACTTACCCAATTGGACCACGGAATTGTTTCGTGTCACCGAACGTGTGCGTGTCCGTCATCCTCCCGTCTATAAATTAGAAGACATGAACGGAGAAGTGTTAAAAGGAACGTTTTACTTGCCCGAGTTACAACGTGTTACCAAAAAGAAGACGACGTGTACGAGATCGAAAGTATTCTCGATCGAAGAACCCGAAAAGTAGGAAAGAAACGTGTCAAAGAAGTCAAAGTACGTTGGAAAGGATATCCTCCCAGTTTTGACTCTTGGATCGACGCTTCACAACTCATCGACTATAAAAAGAAGTGACCATAATGCCCTTCAACACACCCTCAGCTACTACAGAGACCACTCCGTCGCCCAGTTCTTCTCTGCAAGATCTACAAAAGCAACCCTTGTGGGTGTGGTGTGGAGAACGTTTGCCTAAAACGCAAATCGTCTTTTTCTGCCAAATCTTTGTGGTGTATTGTGTCATCGGTGCTGCCATTGCCAATTTGAGTTTGCAACAAGGAGAGAAACAATTCTGGACTATTTTACTGAGCAGTTGCATTGGTTACCTTCTTCCCAATCCGTCTCTGAAATATTCCTCTAACGGAAACAACAACAACAACGGTGGCCTTGCGTCCAACGTTAGTCACCAATCCAATCACAACAATCCTCTTTTAGACACTCCTCTGACTTCCAGTGACTCCTCGGACACTAGAACTGTGGAATTATGAACAACCAATTTTACTTAACGTTACCCATTGACAGTTCCATGGAGGTGTTTCCCAATAACACTTTGTGCTGTTTCTCGGCCAGATTACCTCAAGCCATCCAATTGGATCCAATTGGATCATGAAGCCCATTGGGAAGTGGCTTTAGTGGAAATGATTCACCCTACACAAATAAAAAAATCAAAACGCTTTTACAGTAGAAGTTCATGACGAACAAGTGCAACAAGCCTTGGATGAACGTAACAGCATAGCTGACTCTATGAAATCACAAGACCCCAAAACTAAACGAACCACTTATCTGTTGAAAATTCCTGTGGGCTATTATTTTAGTAGTCAACATTAGGTGAACTCCATGGCTGACGGGTTCAATTTCATGTTTTGTAAAGTCTTGGAGAAAACCAGAAAAAGTGTCACGATCGATTACCACAAAACATCTCGTCGCCTACTCATCAAATTTTCTGAGGACAAAGTATTGGCCATTACATTTTGTCCTGAATTGTATGACATTTTGGTTGGAGACCCTAAGTTCATCAAGATTGCAAACGAAATACCAGCCGTGACCAGTAACTCAGATTTTGGGAGATATTTTAGATTCCCTGTAGAAATGAACCAAGGACTGAATTTGATGTTTGTATACTCCGATGTGGTGGAGTACAACGTGGTGGGACACACATCCGTACCGTTACTGCGTGTTATTCCTTTCAAAGTGGATTCTGCCACGAATGCTGACGAGGAAGGTGGAAACACCTATCACGTTCACCGCGAATTTGTTACATCCTCACTATTTGCCCGTCAGTAAGTCTTATTTCGATACTGTCAACATTACTATAAAAGGAGATCTGGGACAAAATATTCCATTCACCAAAGGGAAAGTCACAGTGAAACTCCATTTTCGAAAACGATTATTCTAACTTTTTGTCAGTCATGTATCCTGTGTACCAAGGAGTCGCTCGACAGCGAGGACATGGTTTAGGTGATATGCTCAAATCGGCCTTTCGTACAGTGGTTCCCGTTTTGAAACCGATGGTAACACGGGAATTGCACGCCTTAAAAGATGCCGCGTTGACGCAAGGTAAAGAATTTCTCCAAAATGTCATCATTGACAAACAAAACCCCACAGAAGCTTTCTTGAGAGCAGGCAAAAATGTCTTGCTTCAAACGGGCAAAGACCTTTTGGGTCGGCGAGAAACTCTTATAAATGCCCTAGGCAATGCCAAGTCAGGCATTCCTGCTTCCCTGACGCCACATCAAGGACAAGGCAGAAAAAGACGACGAAAACATCCCTTCAGAGGACTTCACATCCCTAGAGCTAGAAAGTCTAAGAAAAGAAAAACCGTCCGAGAGTTAGACGTTTATGATTATTAAAAAAAGAAAATGATGAACCGAGAGTCTTGTGCTTGTTCCAAGTCGGAACTGGATCTGTTTGCCATGCCACCCACCATGATGACGATGCAAGAATCCCAATGGATCGAATTTCATCTCGTCTCCTCTTTGAAGGATTCAGCTCCCATCGAGTTTGAAATCAAAGGACAACTGGAAGATTATCTCGATCTGAATAGCAGTTACTTGTACCTAAAACTGAAAGTGATCAAAACCGACAACACCAATCCGGGAGCCGATGCCAGAGTAGCTCCCGTCAACAATTTCATGCATTCCTTGTTCAGCGAAGTGGATTTGTACTTGAATGACAAACTGGTCAGCAGTAGCATGGATACTTACCCTTACCGAGCGTACCTAGAAAATCTCTTACGTACGGAAAAGAGGCCAAGAACTCCCATCTGGATGCTTGCGTGGTATGGAAACCTGACACCGCAGGTGAAGACACATTTAACGACACAGCCCTGACAGCCGATGACAATCCTCACAATGTGGGTTTTAACAACCGTTGAAGGAAAATCCTGCAAGGTCGTAGTTTAGAACTAATGGATCGTTTGCATTTGGACATGTGGTTGCAAGACAAGTATTTGCTCAACGGAGTGAATATTCGCCTGAGACTCAATCGCAGCAGTGTCGCTTTCCATTTGATGGCTCATGCCAACGAGTGCAAAACCATCATCCAAGAAGCCAGACTTTACGTGCATCGTGTAGATGTGTTACCTAAAGCGGGAAATGACATCAGTCAAACACTGAGCAGATCGACCGCCAAGTATCCGATACGACGTGTAGAAGTGAAAACATTCACCATTGCTGCTGAACTCCGATCCAAGATCGAAGATCATCTGTTCCAAGGACAGTTACCCGAACATTTAATCGTTGGCATCGTCAGTAATGCAGCCCTCAATGGAGCCCACGATCAAAATACTTTCCAGTTTAAGCACTACAGAGTGTCCAAGATCGAAGTCAGTCGCAATGGCAAGACTTTGTGTACCAGACCCTTCGAACCTAACTGTGCCTAGAAGAATTACTTGAGATCGTACTTGTCCCTGTACGAAGCTACGGGGCAACTAGGAACCAACACCAGTCACTGTATTTCGTACGAAGATTATGTCGGAGGTTACACTTTGTGGGCCTTTGATTTCACTCCAGACCAAGGCAGCGACGAGGGACATTTCCACCCTATAAAATCCGGTCAACTGCGTGTGCAACTTCAGTTTGCAGAAGCTCTCACTGAGACGGTCAACGTCATCCTGTATGCTGAAATCGATAATACCAGAGAAATCAACAGTTTGAGAGAAGTCATTCTAGACTATTAGACACAATGGAAGACTCCGATCCCTCTTTAAACAGTAGAGAATCGTTGGACATGGAACGGGAGGATAGCGTGAAAGCAGAACCCCAAGACCAAGACAAAGAGGACGAGGAAGTAGTCAAGTCCAGATGGCCAGAACAAGAACAACATTTAGTGTCCTGTTTTGCTAAACGCCTAGATGATACAATTACGGAATTGAGTAAGAGAGATTGTTATGGATGTCAAAACGATCATCCCAGTCAAATTCAACACGATAAATGTCTGGGAATGAGTCAAGAAGAAAAATTGGACGAGTATCTGGACGAAGCTTGGAGTCTTATCTCAGAAGAAGCAGTGTTGCATGAGTGGTATAAAGGCTTGCGTGATCTTTCCTGCCCTCCATTGACTACTCTAGAGATCTATCGCATCGAAGCTCTCTTAGCCCAGAGTGCGGAGACAAGGCGAAGAAACGGCTACTTGACAGATCGTTTCAAACAAAAAGTCAGAATTGAATTGATGACTTATCATTACCTGTGAAGAAAAAAAAAAACAACACAACAAAAAATGGATACCTGGGAACTTTATTATCTTTTGAACAATAGTTCGTATACTGCTTCTTGGAATCCTGTCGTGTGCGCTAAAGATGAACTACCTCATCGCAAACCTCAAGAGCATCAAGCTTATGTCATCAACACGGACGAAAGTCATCTTCCAGGAACTCACTGGGTTGCCGTCTACGTCCCTCAAGAGAATTGTGTGGAATATTTTGATTCGTATGGATTACCCCCTTTGGAATACGATATCATTGACTTTATGAGAAGAAATGCCCAGACGACACGATACAATAATGTGAAATTACAAGGCACAGATTCCATGGTGTGTGGACAATATTGTGTGTATTTTCTTCATCAACGCAGTCTTGGATATCCTTTAGAACATTTAGTGACTTCTTTGATCGTCACTCTTCTAGAAACGATGAGAAAGTAGATCGATGGTTTTGTGACCATTATAGTTATCTTTTGTCTTTAGCTAGGAAACGTAGTGTACATCAATGGCCTCATGACTTCCATCAATGGAAATCTCACATGATTTCACAACGTTGTCAACCTTGTCAAAAATAATTTGTTTGATGTTACTTGTTACTTGTGACTTGTTACTTGTTGGTTAAATAAAAAATGTTGTGTTATGAAAAAAAATGTGTCGTTTGTTTTCAAAAAGCACTGTGAATATATGCTCTTTGACTTTCTCTCTATCCCTCACCATGACATTCGCTATCATAACGTTCCGACACTAAAACCGAGTAGGGATGTTTTCTATCGCGTCCGCGTTTTATCCATATAAAGCGGGTTGTTCTTCAGTCTGACCATCCACTGTTGACTCGTCAACCTATGAACATGCCTTCCAGACTAGCCAAGCTGAACGAAGCTTACGTCAGTTTACATCGTGTCAGGCTAAACCTGATACCTAAACCTGAAGAGATAGAGAATGTCAGGATGTTACCCATAGCCCAAGACCTAATAGAAGAGGTCTTCAGAGAGGAAATTAAGAAAGAACAAGAAGAATGGACTGAGAAGTACAGACTTCAGAAGCAGCAGATAGAAGAACAACAACAGCAACAACAGCAGCAGCAGCAACAGCAAGAACCAGAGGTTTTGTGGACTACCGTGTGGACACCAAAGAATTCTCTTTCTCTTTCCGCAGAAGCAGACCGTATCGTATAGGAAAGCCTGCCGCCAGACGGGGACGCAATCTTAGACAGTAAAAAAAGATTGCCATCACTCCCGTTAACAACCCCCCCCCCCCCAAAAAAAACAGCCCTTTTCAGGGCTACCCAATACTCTCGAAAAGACATACTCATTCAATTTGCCAAAACTTTTAAAATTTAAAAAAAATAAATAGAAGTGTGTCTATAAGCACTTCTTTTCTTTTGTCAGTAAAAAAATCCACCCTTTGTTTTCTCTGTCTTGTCCAATCGTGTCTGTCTGTGTTTGTAAGTAAAAAAGTCAACGTGAGTGTTTCTTTTAGGTCCGCGCGTTTGATGTGATGGTAAATTTGGGTGCTAGGGGATGTTTACCTTCACGTCCGTGTTTCAAGTATATAAAGCGGCACAATCGTCAGTCTAACTACCATCGTTGACTCGTCAACTTAAAAATGAGTAGCAGACTACAAAAACTGTTGGAACTCCAAATGCACCTAGAGTATGCCAGGCGTCTTTTAGACGAACTGACTAGGGAGGGCATAGAGGAGAAAGGCAGGATAGAAGAGGAGGAGAAGAAAAAGAAAGAAAAGGAGAAGGAAAAGATCCTGCCTCACCTCTTCATGAGACCACAGTGTGAGGTGAAGCCAGAAATGAGGACACTTCCACGGACAGTACGACCACCTCAACCACAGCCACAACCAGTACAACGTGCAGAGGAGACAAGGAGGCCAGATCATCATCATCATCCCCGGGTCTGGCACAGAGGACAGAGGGAGCAACAAGTTTTCACTAT
The DNA here is from genome assembly GCA_016617855.1 of Megalonaias nervosa. NCBI lineage: Eukaryota > Metazoa > Mollusca > Bivalvia > Unionida > Unionidae > Megalonaias > Megalonaias nervosa. The sequence goes on from JAECUM010021064.1 coordinate 24,634, forward strand.
TCCACAAACAGAGGAGTGGGATAGTGAAGCCACTCAAGCCCCGTCTACTCTCCAACCCACTCGTGTCAAATAGAGAGAATGACTGGAGCAGACGTTGCGTGTGTGGTGCCAGGCCAGGAAGGTGTCACCATTAGCTAGGTGCATTTGGAGCTCTAAAAAAAACAGCCCTTCTCAGGGCTAGCCAGATCTCTAGAAAAGAGAAACTATTCAATTTGCCAATTCGTGTGAATGTAGACTAGTGTGACTATAAACACTCACTCCTTTACTGATGTGTGTGTGTGTGTGTGTGTGTGTGTGTGTGTGTGTGTGTGTGTGTGTGTGTGTGTGTGTGTGTGTGTGTGTGTGTGTGTGTGTGTGTGTGTGTGTGTGTGTGTGTGTGTGTGTGTGTGTGTGTGTTTTCATGCGCGTTCGTTGGTGTGGATAGTATATAGGTGTGTGTTTTTCTTCTCTTCCTTCGTTGGTTTTGATAGCATATAGGTGTGTGTTTTATGCTTGCTCGTTCGTTGGTGAGGATAGTAAATAGGTGTGTGTTTTATGCTTGCTCGTTCGTTGGTGAGGATAGTAAATTTGTGTGTTTTATGCTTGCTCGTTCGTTGGTGAGGATAGTATATAGATGTGTGTTTTATGCTTGCTCGTTTGTTGGTGAGGATAGTAAATAGGTATGTGTTTTATGCTTGCTCGTTCGTTGGTGAGGATAGTAAATTTGTGTTTTTTATGCTTGCTCGTTCCTTGGTGAGGATAGTATATAGGTGTGTGTTTTATGCTTGCTCGTTCGTTGGTGAGGATAGCGTGAAAATAAAATCGGACAGAGAATAATAATGCCTTTCTTAAGGAAGATATGACAAGGTGGGGAGGAATGACAGCAGAAAGGTGGGGGAGGGATGGAAACTCGTAATCATTAAAATCGTAAGCTTAAAAATGCAACACCCTGACGTCAGTCGGATGTGACCACTCTGTCATGTTGAGACAGTAGAAAACCCCAACCAAAACAACATTCACTGGATGAATCCGTGCACACAAAACTAATGTGCTAACAAAAGGATCTCCGCATTTTTATGTGAAAGAGTCATTAATTTGTGAAAATACACAATCTGAGTTATTACATTTATCAGCTAAATTGTTACAAAAGTCGCTGTTATAATATTGTCGTAAAATGTCGGTAGTTTTTTTTATAAGTGCAGAAATACAGCCGTTACTGGTATTTTCAAAGTATGGAGGTACGATTCATGCAAATAGACTGTTCTTGACTTTACAAATATATAATGAAACAAAAATTTACCTTGTTTTTAGCAGATAGTAAGGAAATATTTAACTTGTGAAGTGGAAATATTTTGTATTGTCACTAGTATCTTCGTCACTTGTGACAACACAATGTTTCTTCTTCTGTCATGAAATATTTTCGAATATCTACTCAAAATACCCATTGACATCCTCTATATATTTACAAAAAAGAGGGATTATTTTTCTCCTCAGATATTCCAACTGCAACTATGGATTCAACTCTTTTATCTTCGATAAGCTGCGTGGAACCTTGAGGAGAAAAGATCAGGATCACTGAAACAAAGTTTTGGACGGCATGGGGAAAGCAATCGATTCCACAGACTTGGGAAGAAAGTGATATTTGTTTTAAACATCATTGTGTGCATTTCGGTTTTCATAGGTCAGGCATTAAAGCCTTGTGGGTAAAACAAACGTTTTTTGCAATTCTTATGTAAACTTTTAATATCATATGTAACGCATAGTTATTAAGTCGAACATCTCAACATTTTGTACTCTTTCTATGCAATAATGCGAAAAAGAACATCGGCTCCTCAGATTTGATACGAATATGATCTATCTTATGAAATAACATTGAAATGAATGTGAACTCTATAAACAAGGAAACCAATGAGACTAGGGTGAAACAAGTCGATGTATTATGGTGGTTTACTTCCAGCTGGTTTACGTTATATTTTAAACAATGTTATAAAGCAATGCCTTCGTAAAGATACTAATGAAATTTCATCGTTTCATTATATCATTTTTTTACATACATTCATACCTACCTACCTACCTACCTACATACATGCATACATAGACCTATCTTTCAAGGTGATGCAAATTTGCATTTCTCAATCGTTTGACAACGTATGATTCACAGACATTATGATTGGAATTTGCTTGTGTAATTTTCGTTTTCAAATTTCTGACTACGGCTGATATGACTTTGCAACTGGACTTCTGCATCACCCATAGAGAGCTTTTGATATTCAGCTTTTAAATTCTGATAGCTTAGTCCATTGAGAGACCAGTGTAAACTTGTCTTTTCCCTTAGCCGTTTTTATTTGCTAACATAATTTATGTTATTAATTCATATTAAGACATCTTCCTATGTAATTTCATTGTATATCAGGGATTTCATTTTCAATTGGGTCAATGTTTTCAACTAAATATAGCTTGCCAGTTACAAATGGATTAACCACAGCCTTATCGCCAACTAAAGTCATTGCCTATCAATATAAGAACACCCTCAATGGGTAAAGGAAACACAGCTCCAATAGTCAGAGGTTCTGTAGATAATTCTGATGACAAATTTACACAATGGAGTGGAACATTGACACAAAGTCGCACTCTACTCCCTGGATAAGGTCACTCTTACTAAGTGAAGACTTCTCAGATAAAAGCAAAGTACCTGATAATAAAAGATTCTGAGATGCTCCTGTGTCACTTAATATTTTAATAGTGATAGGATTATCAAAATTACCAAGAAGTGATGTAGAAACTTTCTACATGAATGGTTCACAATTCTCTATAATAAAATCAAATTAATTTATTTCCCCAAAAATGTAATGTTTCCAATACATGACCTTGACCTCTGAGAAACAATAGCAATTGGAACGGGTCTCTCCTTATTATTTTATTTCGTTTTAATTTACAGCAGTCAGAAATAGCGTGCCCTACAATAAGGTGCACTAGGAAGAGATATGGTTTCTGATCAGTCTTATCAGAAGTTTGATTCTTATAAGCTGTGCCAGATTGAAATTTGTAAGTATTTGCATTAGAATGAAATGATTTCTTACAAAGAATCTATATTCCTTCAAGATACATTCCTTGACCAAAACTTTTCTTTTCCACCATATACTGGACAAAAGAGTTTTAATTTATTGTTTTAATAAAGATGGTTGTACGTCCAAAAGAGAATAGCGGCTGTCAGTCTCCAGCAATTCATCTTTCCTTAAACATTGAGACCTTTCCAGAGTCGGACTGAAAACTAACCTCTCCACCAAGTAAAATCAGAAGGCCAAGAACAAAAGAATTTCCGAAATAAAATAAATTAACATTTTCAAAATCAATTTCAGGTTTTCTGAAATATTTCTGAATTTTTTATCCCTGACGAACTCCCACAATTTCTGCTATATGGTCATAATCGAATTAACAGAAGAAGGAAAACCAGCAAGTTTTGTAGAATTGAACAAATAATTTAATTATTCAAATTTATAAATTGGAAATGTAAGAGGAACTTACAGTGTTATGAATTGAATCCAAAATATCCAAAAAATTTATATTCAAATTCACAAGAATCAAATGTTATTAATGAATTTCAGATCGTCCAATGCACTGGTCTGCCATTAGTCCTATGTATAGAAACGGCATTATCCAATGCTACTTTGATCATTCACAATAATCCCAGAATAATATTTTATTCGAATGAGCACTTTGTAATTCCAATGAATAGTCTAAACAAATGTTTCCTCTCAAATAATACCTAAACACAACGCTAAATACATCAATAGACTGTTGTTACAACAAGAACATCAAAATGAATAACTATATTGTCTAGCTCAACGCACTTGTATACAAACATCAGGGTGAAAACACAATTTGCTCCCTAGTTACGTGACACACTACAAATATCCCACATCGTAAAAGAACCCACTTGACCTAATACAACCAATGGGAAATAATTTCATTCTTCTAAGAACCCACCTGAACCCACCAGCCAGTCAGAAATTCCCCTAACTTTTCAGCAGGTTTTATTATTAATAATTATTATTAAATGTCGTAAAATAGATTTTACTCAATCTTCACCCTTAAGATCTTCAAATAGAATTTTATACCGTTTACAAAAGTTAACTATCAAATAACTTGACAATAGATTATCATTACAATTTACAGTCATAATATAGATACAGCCATGCACCAAGAGTTACCAAAAGAATAGATATACATATGTAAATACATACATGCTTACATACATACATACATACATACATACATACATACATACATACGTACGTACATACATGCATGCATACATACATACATACATACTGTTACGTATATGTAATTTAATTACTTGTGTGTTTTAAATTCTCTTTTATTTTATTTTTATTTCATTATATGTTATTGTAATGATTACTTTATTCACTGGGTTTGACATTATTTTTTCGGAAAATTCAGTTCAGTTCTAATAAATAACCACTATTGCTACATTGTATTTTTAGCTGACCTAGTTCCTGACCTTGATTCGGAAATGGTAACACAGGTTGAAAATCATTGGTCGTAATCAAGGTCATATCTGGCTTGCGTGTCAGCTCTGTTGTAAACAACGTTTTTTAAATTTTTTATTATTGAATGTTATAGTAAGATTCGTTCAGTAGAATCGAATTCGTCCATGGCGGACGTGATAATTTACTTATGATGTTACTACGTTTCTCGAAAGAAAGTGATCACGTGACCTTATCACGTGGTTCTTTTTCGCGTTGTAGTTAGAGTTAAAGTGATGTTCTATGGTGTTTTTTTAGTCAGTCGTTGATTAATACCTTCGGAGCTCAAAGGTATTTTGTGTTGTGACCAGTTCGAGTTAAATTTTTTATTTAAAATAATTTATTCACCCTGGAAAATACTTGTGTTCATCAAAATTCTTGGACAAAGACATTTATTGGAAATTATTCGGAATTCTAAAGCCAGAATATTATTCTTGATTCATAAAATTCAACAAGGAACTGTTGACACAACAGCACAAAACAGGATATAGAAGAAGTCATCGCCTTCCATCTTGGAACTTCATCGGGATTCAAACTTTAGAACTTTTTAAGTGATAGGACTTATATTTTTAAATTCTAGGATTAATTTTTGGATTAGAATCACAAACCATAAGTCATTTTTCATACTTTTACCTTGTTTTCTAGGGAAATAAATTATTTTGTTAAATTTTACAAAGCTTGTTGGCTTCACTCTTTTCTTTGTTACTTTGTACGAGCCTAGAAACGTAACAATACATGGATACATACATACATACATACATACATACATACATACATACATACATATATACATGCATACATACATACATCATCATCATCAATCCCTTAACCTAAGAGGTCGTTGGGGCACCACAGTTGACTTTACAACCAATTCTCTCCATCTTTCCCTGTTCTCTACTGCCCTTACGGAATTTCCAGATCCCATGCCTGTCCACTCCTTAATGTTGTCTTCCTACCTCTTTTTCTATCTGCCTCTTTTTCTGCTCCCTAGCACTGTGCCTTGCAAGATTGTTTTTGCCAGTCCAGATGATCTTGAGACATGACCGTACTTCAGTTTGCGCTTTTTTACAGTGGTCAAGAGGTCTTCATAGGATCCGATGGCTCGTTGGATCCTGTTGTGGACTTCGTCGTTGGTTACATGGTCAATGTATGCGTTAGCATCTCATTTAGAAGGTTTGAATCCTTCTTTGTAGATGTGAGCGTCCATGTTTCACAAGCAGACAGAAAGAGGGATACGACAATCGAGCGCATCTGACTTATTTTGGAACCAAAAGCAATGTTGGTATCGTTCCATATTGGTCTCATCCTTGTTATTGCTGCTGTTGTCTGGGCAGTCCTGCAAAGTAGTTCTGGTTTGGAGCTCTCATCTGTGATAATTGATCCAAAATACTTGAAGCGTGTGACTCTTTCCAGCTTCTGTCCACTGACCTTTATTTCTGCACTGATGCCATTGGTGTTGTTTGTCATCAGTTTGTTTTTTTCGGCGCTAATCTCCATAACGTATGCTGTGGAGGTTGTGTCGAGGCACTCAACCAAGTCGGCCAGTTCTTTTTCATCTCCTGCTAAACCATCAATATCATCTGCGAAGCGAAGGTTGGTGATTGTTCTTCCTCCGATGCTGACAGTGCCCTTGTTGTCATGCAAGGCATCCTCCATGATCCTTTCCAGGAAAATGTTGAAGAGTGTAGGTGACAGTATACAACCCTGTCTGACTCCAACTGTTGTTCGAAACCAATCTCCTCTGCTGCCATTGATGAGATCAGCACTGGTGGCTTTGTCATAGAGGTGCTCAACAACCTGCACCAGGCTTGAGCTGATGTTGTATTCCTCATAGTTGCCCATAAGGCTGCATGCCGTACCCTATCAAAGGCGTTTTTGAAATCTATAAAGACGTGGTATAGATTCTGCTGATGCTGAAGGTATTTCTCGCATAAGAGTCTGAGATTGAAGATTTGTTCAGTGGTGCTCCTTCCTGCTCGGAAGCCTGCCTGCTCTTCAGCAATATTTTTCTCTGCTTGAGGCTTTAGTCTGTTGAGAATTATCTTCAGCATGACTTTGCTCGGGTGACTGATCAAACTGATGGTTCTGTAGTTTTGGCATAGCTGTAGGTTTCCCTTCTTGGGGAGCACAATGACCAAGGATTGGGTCCATTTTGTGGGACGTTCTCCTGTCTGCCATATCTTGTTGCAGATTGTTGTTAGGACTGTGACTATCTCTTCTCCTCCTGCTTGAATGAGCTCTGCTGGTACTCATGGTATGTATGTATGTATGTATGTATGTATGTATGTATGTATGTATGTATGTATGTATGTATGTATGTATGTATGTATGTATATGTTGTTAGCGGGCATTGACAACATACATACATACATACATACATACATACATACATGCATGCATACACACACATACATACATACATACATACATACATACATACATACATACATACATACGTGCATACACACATACATACATACACACATATCGTGAGTTTATAACATAGGTATTTCAAGACAATGCAAATTTAAATTTTCAAACTTTTGAGAACTTATATTTCACATAAATTATGATTTTAATTTACTTATATGATTTTCATTTTAAATTTTAAGACTTCTATTGGTATGATTATATATCTGGATATCTGTATCACCCATCGCGAATTTGAAGCTCAGTTTTTACTTTTTGATAGCTTGTCCCATTTAGAGACTAATGTAAACTTCTTGTTTTATATTTCTCAGTTTTCATTTTTAACCTCATTTATATTATCAATCCATATTAGAAATGTGCACGTCTGTGCTACATCTTTATAACCGATTTATTTTCCACAAATACATTGTCAATATGTTATTCTTACTTAATTAATTTGAAAGTATTTGAATTCTTGAAACGTTAAAAGTGTGACGGTAGAGAGACAAGTAGTAGTATTCCATCAGTGTCTGTAACACTAGGAATGCTGTATTACATTCAGTTGATTTTGTAAAACTAGGAATGCTGTATTACATTCAGTTGATTTAAAAGGCAAATGTGGAAAAAAATCGCAATTACCAAGTTATATCGTTCATTTTGGAGAACAAGATATGTAAATCAAAAACCCATTGCCCCGTTGAAATGTACTTGCATAGACCTCTCCATTCAAAGTGCTAGATCTATGGAGAGTTAGGCTGTCCAAACTCTCCGATAGCGTCACTCGCTTAGGCTGTCCAAACTCTCCGGTAGCATCACTAGCTTAGGCTGCCAAACTCTCCGATAGCATCACTCGCTTAGACTGTCCAAACTCTTCCATAGCATCACTCGCTTAGACTGTCCAAACTCTTCCATAGCATCACTCCCTTAGACTGTCCAAACTCTCCGATAGCATCACCCACTTAGGCTGCCAAACTCTCCGATAGCATCACTCGCTTAGGCTGACCAAACTCTCCGATAGCATCACTCGCTTAGGCTGCCAAACTCTCCGATAGCTTCCCTCGCTTAGGCTGTCCAAACTCTCCGATAGCATCACACGCTTAGACTGTCCAAACTCTCCGATAGCATCACTCGCTTAGACTGTCCAAACTCATCAACAACATCACTCGCTTAGGCTGTCCAAACTCTCCGATAGCATCACTCGCTTAGGCTGTCCAAACTCTCCGATAGCATCACTCGCTTAGGCTGTCCAAACTCTCCGATAGCATCACTCGCTTAGGCTGCCAAACTCTCCGATAGCATCACTCGCTTAGGTTGCCAAACTCTCCGATAGCATCACTTGCTTAGGCTGAAATACTCTCCGATAGCATCCCTCGCTTAGGCTGCCAGACTCTCCGATAGCATCCCTCGCTTAGGCTGCCAAACTCTCCGATAGCATCACTCGCTTAGGCTGCCAAACTCTCCAATAGCATCACTCGCTTAGACTGTTCAAACTCTCCGATAGCATCACTCGCTTAGGCTGTCCAAACTCTTCCATAGCATCACTCGCTTAGGCTGTCCAAACTCATCGATAGCATCACCCGCATAGAATGTCGAAACCCTCCGACGGCATCACTCGCTTAGGCTGCCAAACTCTCCGATAGCATCACTCGCTTAGACTGTCCAAACTCTCCGATAGCATCACTCGCTTAGGCTGCCAAACGTTCCAATAGCATCACTCGCTTAGGCTGTCCAAACTCTCCGATAGCATCACTTGCTTAGGCTGCCAAACTTTCCAATAGCATCACTCGCTAAGGCTGTCCAAACTCTCCGATAGCATCACTCGCTTAGGCTCCCAAACTCTCCGATTGCATCACTCGCTTAGACTGTCCAATCTCTTCCATAGCATCACTCGCTTAGACTGTCCAAACTCGCACACTCACCGATAGCATCACTCCCTTACACTGTCCAAACTCTCCGATAGCATCACTCGCTTAGACTGTCCAAACTCGCACACTCTCCGATAGCATCACTCGCTTACACTGTCCAAACTCTCCGATAACATCACTCGCTTACACTGTCTAAACTCTCCGATAGCATCACTCGCTTACACTGTCCAAACTCTCCGATAGCATCCCTCGCTTAGGCTGTCCAAACTCTCCGATAGCATCACTCGCTTACACTGTCCAAACTCTCCGATAGCATCCCTCGCTTAGGCTGTCCAAACTCTCCGATAGCATCCCTCGCTTAGGCTGCCAGACTCTCCGATAGCATTATTCGTTTAGGCTGTCCAAACTCTCCGATAGCATCACTCGTTTAGGCTGTCCAAACTCTCCGATAGCATCACTCGCTTAGGCTGTCCAAACTCTCCGATAGCATCACTCGCTTAGGCTGCCAAACTCTCCGATAGCATCACTCGCTTAGGCTGCCAAACTCTCCGATAGCATCACTCGCTTAGGCTGCCAGACTCTCCGATAGCATCACTCGCTTAGACTGTCCAAACTCGCACACTCTCCGATAGCATCACTCGCTTAGGCTGCCAAACTCTCCAATAGCATCACTCGCTTAGACTGTCCAAACTCGCACACTCTCCGATAGCATCACTCGCTTAGACTGTCCAAACTTTCCGATAGCATCACTCGCTTACACTGTCCAAACTCTCCGATAGCATCACTCGCTTACACTGTCAAAACTCTCCGATAGCATCCCTCGCTTAGGCTGTCCAAACTCTCCGATAGCATCACTCGCTTAGGCTGTCCAAACTCATCGATAGCATCACTCGCTTAGGCTGGCAAACTCTCCGATAGCATCACTCGCTTAGGCTGCCAAACTCTCCAATAGCATCACTCGCTTAGACTGTCCAAACTCTCCGATAGCATCACTCGCTTAGGCTGTCCAAACTCTTCCATAGCATCACTCGCTTAGGCTGTCCAAACTCTCCGATAGCATCACCCGCTTAGAATGTCGAAACCCTCCGACGGCATCACTCGCTTAGGCTGTCCAAACTCTCCGATAGCATCACTCGCTTAGACTGTCCAAACTCTCCGATAGCATCACTCGCTTAGGCTGCCAAACTTTCCAACAGCATCACTCGCTTAGGCTGTCCAAACTCTCCGATAGCAACACTTGCTTAAGCTGCCAAACTTTCCAATAGCATCACTCGCTTAGGCTGTCCAAACTCTCCGATTGCATCACTCGCTTAGACTGTCCAAACTCGCACACTCTCCGATAGCATCACTCGCTTAGACTGTCCAAACTCTCCGATAGCATCCCTCGCTTAGACTGTCCAAACTCTCCGATTGCATCACTCGCTTAGGCTGTCCAAACTCTCCGATAGCATCACTCGCTTAGGCTGCCAAACTCGCCGATAGCATCACTCGCTTAGACTGTCCAAACTCGCACACTCACCGATAGCATCACTCGCTTACACTGTCCAAACTCTCCGATAGCATCACTCGCTTAGACTGTCCAAACTCTCCGATAGCATCACTCGCTTACACTGTCCAAACTCTCCGATAGCATCCCTCGCTTAGGCTTTTCCAAACTCTCCGATAGCATCACTCGCTTAGGCTGCCAAACTCCTCGATAGCATCACTCGCTTAGGCTGTCCAAACTCTCCGATAGCATCACTCGTTTAGGCTGTCCAAACTCTCCGATAGCATCACTCTCTTAGGCTCCCAAACTCTCCGATGGCATCACTCGCTTAGACTGTCCAAACTCGCACACTCTCCGATAGCATCACTCGCTTAGACTGTCCAAACTCTCCGATAGCATCACTCGCTTACACTGTCCAAACTCTCCGATAGCATCCCTCGCTGAGGCTGCGAAACTCTCCGATAGCATCACTCGCTTCGACTGTCCAAACTGGCACACTCTTTCATAGCATCACTCGCTTAGACTGTCCAAACTCTCTGATAGCATCACTCGCTTAGACTGTCCGAACTCTCCGATAGCATCCCTCGCTTAGGCTGTCCAAACTCTCCGATAGCATCACCCGCTTAGACTGCCAAACTCTCCGATAGCATCACTCGCTTAGGCTGCCAAACTCTCCGATAGCATCACTCGTTTAGGATGTGCAAACTCTCCGATAGCATCACTCGCTTAGACTGTCCAAACTCTCCGATAGCATCACTCGCTTAGACTGTCTAAACTCTCCGATAGCATCACTCGTTTAGACTGTCCAAACTCGCACACTCTCCGATAGCATCACTCGCTTAGACTGTCCAAACTCTCCGATAGCATCACTCGCTTAGACTGTCCAAACTCGGACACTCTCCGATATTATCACTCGCTTAGACTGTCCAAACTCTCCGATTGCATCACTCGCTTAGACTGTCCAAACTCTCCGATAGCATCACTCGTTTAGACTGTCCAAACTCGGACACTCTCCGATATTATCACTCGCTTAGGCTGCCAAACTCTCCGATAGCATCAGTCGTTTAGGCTGTCCAAACTCTCCGATAGCATCACTCGCTTAGACTGTCCAAACTCTCCGATAGCATCACTCGCTTAGACTGTCCAAACTCTCCGATAGCATCACTCGCTTAGACTGTCCAAACTCGGACACTCTCCGATATTATCACTCGCTTAGACTGTCCAAACTCTCCGATAGCATCACTCGCTTAGACTGTCCAAACTCTCCGATAGCATCACTCGTTTAGACTGTCCAAACTCGCACACTCTCCGATAGCATCACTCGCTTAGACTGGCCAAACTCTCCGATAGCATCACTCGCTTACACTGTCCAAACTCTCCGATAGCATCCCTCGCTTAGGCTGTCCAAACTCTCCGATAGCATCACTCGCTTAGGCTGTCCAAACTCTCCGATAGCATCACTCGTTTAGACTGTCCAAACTCTCCGATAGCATCACTCGCTTAGACTGTCCAAACTCTCCGATAGCATCACTCGTTTTGACTGTCCAAACTCGCACACTCTCCGATAGCATCACTCGCTTAGACTGTCCAAACTCTCCGATAGCATCACTCGCTTACACTGTCCAAACTCTCCGATACCATCCCTCGCTTAGGCTGTCCAAACTCTCCGATAGCATCACTCGTTTAGGCTGTCCAAATTCTCCGATAGCATCACTCGCTTAGGCTGCCAAACTCTCCGATAGCATCACTCGCTTAGACTGTCCAAACTCGCACACTCTCCGATAGCATCACCCGCTTAGACTGTCCAAACTCTCCGATAGCATCACTCGCTTAGACTGTCCAAACTCTCCGATAGCATCCCTCGCTTGGGCTGTCCAAAATCTCCGATAGCATCACTCGCTTAGGCTGTCCAAACTCTTCCATAGCATCACTCGTTTAGGCTGTCCAAACTCTCCGATAGCATCACCCGCTTAGAATGTCGAAACCCTCCGACGGCATCACTCGCTTAGGCTGTCCAAACTCTCCGATAGCATCACTCGCTTAGACTGTCCAAACTCTCCGATAGCATCACTCGCTTAGGCTGCCAAACTTTCCAACAGCATCACTCGCTTAGGCTGTCCAAACTCTCCGATAGCAACACTTGCTTAAGCTGCCAAACTTTCCAATAGCATCACTCGCTTAGGCTGTCCAAACTCTCCGATAGCATCACTCGCTTAGGCTGCCAAACTTTCCAACAGCATCACTCGCTTAGGCTGTCCAAACTCTCCGATACCAACACTTGCTTAAGATGCCAAACTTTCCAACAGCATCACTCGCTTAGGCTGTCCAAACTCTCCGACGGCATCACTCGCTTAGGCTG
>JAECUM010021065.1:0-13271 GCA_016617855.1 Megalonaias nervosa
CATCATTGTAACCGTATTTGGTGTTCCATAACCCACCGTGACCATATTCTATACAACTTTTCTTGACATCTTCAAGGAATTCCGATCGTGTCGTTTTCCATGAATTTTTCTCCTGAGCGAAATGAGCAGCGACTGACGGAACAGTAAAACAGTTATTCAATAATTGTCTAACTATGACATCATCAGGGGTATATTCACGCCAAAGGCGTTGCGCAAGATGTTCCATTTCCTCATGGAGAGATTGTGTACGATAAATATCACCGTTAGGTCGTACAAATTGATCATAATGATTATACTCAGAACTCTGAAATAACCAAACAGAAACAGGATCGGTTTTACTAATATTTTTAATAAAATCAAAGATATCACCGTCATAAAATTTAACCGTTCTATCTCGTGGAAATATCGTTACAGCAGCAGTCCATGCGTGCGCGTTATGATCAATAATATCTATCGGAGTTCCATTTTTTGTATATTTCGGTTTGTATAAAATCTCTCCTGTCAGCGTTTTCACTGCTATTGGAAATCTTAATTTTTTCTCTAGCTCAGCGACATCTTTGATAGACGCTCCGGTATCTTTAACTGATTCTGCCCAGGCATTTATTTTTTTGCGTCTTAAATCTGTTAAGCCATTACCACGTATCGCGTTTGTAAAGTGTTCTGTAACTCGTTCAGCTACACAGTTTATTCTTGACTCTGATAATCTCATAGGTTTTAGATCCCCGACGTCAGGTTTATCATTCAGCGGAAATATTCCGTAGACAACCGCAGTTACAGGGTACGATTTCTCATAATACGGTTTATCAATGCCAGTAAGTATTCCAGGTTTGGATCTGTTATTTAAGAAAACAATATTACCCCCGGACTGCACGCGGACGGGATCGCGCTTGTCACGAATAATCCAAATATCTTCTTCTGTATTTACAATAAATTTTATTAAAATAAAATATTTTTGATTATCAAGGTGATTAATAATTACTTTTCCTCGTTTGTCATTCATCATATTAACGATATGTCCTATCCTGAATGTTGACCACGTATGAACTGCACCATCGTCACGAAATTCTTTCTTAGCCTCACGGATACGTTTAGTTATATCCACATTCGTTAAAGCTAGATCTTGCATCGAAATACTAAGTTTATACTCAGGTAGTCTGTCAAGATCGAATCTGGTTGCGTAGGGTTCAATCGCGGATAATTTTTCCATATTATAATTAAGGCAAATATATATTTAATTGAACATTAATCCTTTTGTATATGATTCAACCAAATCAATGCCACTGGTTAAAAATCGGTTATACGTCTCCGTGTAACAGAACATGTGTGAATAAATACTGTAGTTATCATATGCAATGCGTCAGAAATGGGAGTCTAGGACCAAAACCGTGTATCGTGTGTAGTGCTGAAGTGCGAGGAAAAACTCAACTGTGTGTGCAATGCGGTGGTAAAAAATACAGAGAGTTGAAACGATATTACGATAAAAAATATAACGCTGACTCTCCTATAAAAATCTGTAAATGCAGATGGTGAAGAAATTGTGTTCAAGTCAATTAATTCTGCTGCCAAATATTTTGACATAATACCACGATCGGTACAATACGTGACAGACGGGGTTACAAGATCTTCCTTTTCCAAAAGATTTGCACAAAAAATTAGATTTCAATACGTTTAGTCTACCGTATTTTTATTGTTACCAAATAATTTAGCACTCCGTCAAGCATAATGATCGTAGTTATCCGTTTATACGAATTAATATCAAAGTTATCCTGATTGTCCATACCAATGAATTTGGATCTCAAGCACTGCAAATAAAAATAATTTTTATAAATATTTAGTGGTTTTTTTATTTCGTTGATTTTGTTCTGAAAACCGCGTTTTTTTGTTCCAAAATCTCGTTTTTTGCATGAAAAATGACCAAAAATCAGTGAAAATCAGTCAGATTTTGACAAATTCTGAGGGTGAAAACCCCAGGAAAGTTAACGGGAATTAACATTAGGTTTTAAATTTATCGATGAAAAACTGGTTTTTTCCGGATTTTTTATGATAAAAATGCATATAATACAAACAAAATAACTGGAAAAAACCGGTTTTTGATCGATAAATTTAAAACCTAATGTTAATTCCCGTTAACCTTCCTGGGGTTTTCACCTAACGAAAACTAGCAAACTCAACGAAAACATTACACAATGTGCAATTGTACTTGATACCTACTGAAATATAATGGTTGGTTCTTTGATATAAAATATCCACGTGTGTAAGCTGAATTATACTAAGCAGAATGTTAGTTTTCCCAAGGATTTTGTTTAGCCATAATTACAGTCAATGGTCCATCATTATCACTGTCATTTTCACTCGTATTTTCACAATGCTCTCTTAATTGTCTTATACGAAAGTTCATGATCTTTTTCTGTTCGTATTCATGAGATAATTCTAGCTTGATTTTGTCAATAGCGTTTGAGAGAGGTACAAACAATTTTACCTGATCATCAGTGACAGTTGCCAGTGACTTTAACATTCCTTGCTGGATAATTTTCATAAACTTGTAATCAGCAGATAGCGTAAATCTGTTCTCGTTCTTTCGTTGTTGTAATGAATCAAAATCACATAGAATCTTTTCAGCATTAAGATAATCAGATACATTGATACCGTTATGTTGTAATTTTTTAATCGCAGAAACAATGACATTGATATTTTCAAAATTCATTATATAATAAGTGTTTATTTAATATAAAAATAAACAAAAATATACAGCGCGGGTGATATTCGGTCTACCATTCCATAGTTGTATCAGATAAACCTAATGAGGTTCCGAATCTTTGTTTAGACATTTACCCCCAAGAGACCCCTAAATATCCGTAACCGAAACTTTAGAGGCTCAGAGGGTTGTCTGTACGTGTTATTTGTTTACCCCCGAAAGAATTCCTAAATATCCGTAACCAAAACTCTAGGAACTCAGAGGGTTGTTTATACACGTGTAGGTCTTATTTTAGTGACCAATCAGATTCTGTTTATTGCCTTACAAGAATTCCTAAATATCCGTAACCGAAACTCTAAGAACTCAAAGGCTGATTGGTCTTTGTGACCTGGAATCTCATCAGGTTTATTTTTAGTTTTGCGATTGTGTCTTTTGGAATGGCCCTTGTGTGGGGTACCCCTTTAGTGAAGTCACAAGGTCACGACCTCATATCACCCCCGCTGTATATTTTTGATGAGATGATATGATGATGATGATGATGAAATGCCGTCTTCACGCCAGCACACCAACCCATAACGATCAACCAATGGGTGATTCACAAAAGTGAATCCACCACGTGTTGACGTAGTGGATTGGTGTACTCTGAAGACAGGGGTGGCTGGAGCCCCCAATAAATTATAAATCTTGGCCTAAAATCGCCTTCCGCAGACAATTTGTCTTTCTCGGGTTTCGAACCACGACCCTCCGGATGAGAGTTTCTACGCGCTATCAACTGAGCTATCGGACCTTGTTATAAATACATAATGAAAAAGTTAGTATGTGTTTACCAATAGCCTATTTCCTAACTACAATGTTCTTAACAAAAACCACAGTTTTCTGTGTAAAATGAGATTTTATATTTCTAGTTTCCAAAAAATATATATAATTCTGTATAACATTGAGTCTAAGCCGTAACCAAGGATATTGATTTATTCATATAGCGGATGTTCTTAAAATAACTTTACGCACAGCCGTTATGGAATAATCAATATGCAGCCACAGCCTTCTAGATAATAGATTTCGATTGTGCACGGATTTTATGTAAACAAAAGAATACAGTATTATAGACATCCGGATATTTTTTTTTGTTATAATAACGCTCTATGAACGTACATACAGGTTTATATTTAGTTCTTCGTTTCTCGTGTCCAGAATGCGATTGTTTTGGTCTGTAAGTTTAAAGTGTATCCTTGATAATAACGGATTATGAACTCGCAGGTACACGGGGTTAATTGGTTCTGATACAATTAACCAACCGGGAGGGGCCAACGGGCTAAAACTGAATAATATGTACCCTTGCTCCGCAGTGCCACTGCGGTGGCTAGACTTAGAAAGATCTACCTGATAGCTACCTTCAATAACATCGCATACCAGACTGACTGCAATTGTTGTTGTTATATTTACAATGCCTGGCGATATATGACGTCCGACACCAAAAGGGTCGTTATTGTGTTTTAGTATAACCGGTGGTGGGGCTATTTTTCTCCATGAATCAATTACTCCCGGATAATATTCTTCAATAAGATCATTTAATGATTTCTTCATTTCAGCGTTATTTAAATCTGGTATAATGAGTGTTTGTAAGTCTTTTTCTGTTATTTTATAATGATCAAGAAATACTTGCCTCAATTTTGAAGTTGTGAAAAAACTATCGAGATCAGTCGAAGTTTTTATAATACTTCGATTGGCGATGTATAAATCGAGTAGCATCCTATTTAAGTGTTTTATTGACTCGATTATTTGCTGTTGTACGTTATCGTTGTAATGTTGTGATAATGAAATAAATAAACTTCTTAAATCATTAAAATTTTTATCATATTCAGGTTTAAAAGGATCTAAAAATCCTTTTAAAAATTTTTCATCAATAATATCTCTATCGAATACTGGTCTAATCATCTTGGGGATCCTTCTACCGTCAAAATCGGTAAAGTAATTTGTATCGTCTGAATTAAATGCTATAAAAAACCATGGTTCTTTATTTCGATATTCTGGTTCTTTAATGAATCTTTTTTCACTCGTTTTAAACTCGTTTTTAGTTGGTTCTGAAACTTCATTATAAACAGGTGCAACATCAGGCCATCCTAACACTGATCTGATCGAACTTTGATAAATATCTACGAGGTAATCAGGAGAATTTATTTCAATCACCGCTGATAGTGTTGGTTCATGAACAGTGATCGCTATTTTAGATTCTTTCCCTGTGATAGATTTAATTCTGCGTTGAAATTCATCATTAATCTGTTCTATTTGATAACTGCCCGTTGAAATTCCAACAACCTGCCAGTCAGGTGTTCCATCTGGTTTATTTTTATTCGCAAATACCAGTGAATTATTTGGTTGTTGTCCACCAAACGGTTTTGATCTAATATTAGGCCAGCTATAATAAACTCGTAATTGCGCTAATGCTATTTCCTTTGCTGGAATTGCGGTTGGAAAATTAACGCTAAATTCAGGACTGGTTGAACTTAATGATATCATAGTAGTTTTTGACGGTGTTGTATTAGCTACGATCTGCTGAAGTAATTCGCGCGACTCTGACATTATTATTATCGTTATTATTTAATTCTCCATCTTTCCGTTATTGTCACTAGCGATTATGAATGCTTCATCGTAGGTTTTCATTATCGTTACGAACTCCTCATCGGATATTTTACCATCACTGAGATATGCTGAAATATACGAGCATAATTTAGTGTATGCTGCTGTTGCTGTTTGTAATTTCATTATGTACTCGTTTAGTTTATCATTCGTACACGTAGATATTTTCTTAGCGATAATACTGAAAATACCTGCACATGTTGTTGCCGTTGAAGCTATAATTGTTACAACTGCAGGCGCTGTCATCGTTATTGTTGATAGTAATAATCCAGTTCCAGCAATAACAGCAGAAACCGAGTATACCATTATATCAATAACAACCATACGTCGACGATATTTTTTACCTTTATCGTGTAATCGTCGATGATATTTTTTAGTTTAGTTTGACACTCACATACTTGAGTGTATCTGTGACGTTGAACATCGATAAATGACTCTTGATTCATTATACTTATCTAGGTAACTAATTGAGGAGTTTCAGCTACAAACTCAATACACCACCAATAAGTCGCTGCGGTTAACTTTTTATCATTCGCTATCAGCATAAACGTTTCTTCGGTATCTTTATTTAACACTATAGACACAATTCCAGAAAAATCATCGGTTGAATGACGCCATGGAAATGTGGTAAATATACTGAATTTTGCACTACTAAATACGGACAGTCTGTATACACCAGTAACCTCTGCAGTGTGTTTAAAAGTGTTATTTTCCTGCGACCATGTTGCTTTTCCTGATGCGACTGTGTACACGATATTGTTAGCTCGTCCGTGAGGAATTTTAACGAGATTAGTTTTTTGAATAATATTAGGAATACCACTAATGATATCGTTGAGTCTTGTGTTAATGTCAGCGAGATTAATAATAACAGTTGGTGGAGTTCCCAAAAAGTCATTAATAGATCTGTGTACATTTCTACGAAAATTTAGAAATGTTTGTACATGATTAAAATATTCAGTTCTAAATGTAGCAATTCCATCATTGATTGTCGTTAACGAAGTCATTATTGGAATTTCCTTATCGTCGACATATTTTTTCGTTGCAGCGTCGAAATCTGTTTCTGGTGTTCTGAGATTATTAATACCATTATTATTCATGTCGAGAAATGCACGCATTATACCACCGCGCACTGACACGTACTTGGATTCTTGATCATCGACGTATTTTTTTGTTGCTGCGTCTGTATCCGAGGTTGGATCTCCAAGATATGTAATTTTTCTTCTTGACATAATAATGTCACCGGTAAATGCATCACCAGTTTTCTTAACATAGTCGTTAACCGATTTACCGGAATCCTGTATTTTACCTTGATCAGTAAAAGTAACGATATTATTAACAACCGCGTTGGGAATTCGTACAAGTACATCTGGTAGTTGTATGTTACTCGTTTTTAATCGTCCTTGTTTGTCCTGAAAACGACGACTTCATTTTGATCCACACTTGTGATATTTAATAAATCATCGATTTCATTTCTGAGCTGATCAAGAGTTGCATATTTAGATAAATCGATCTTCTCCTTATCTTTGCGAGTAGATCTTCCATAAATATCTACCATTATATTTACTGATATCAGTTTAAGTGTTATGACGTAGTGTAGTGAACGCGTGCACGACTTTATGAGGCAGTGCTGCTGATTTTGATATAGCATCAAGCACAGCGAGGGTTTCACGACCGCATATTGGAGGATCAGTTATTTTTTGTGTTGGTAGCGTTGAATACCAGATTGGAATATCACCGGTAACGTACTTTAAAAATTCTTTTGGTGGTGCTAATCCATACGAATCGAAATAAATAATTCCACGTGGATCAATTGCATATCCCACCCAGTGCGTGCCTGGGCCAGAGTTTTTATCGAGATTAATAACACCGGTTTCATGTTGCATTGCAACGGTAGGTAGTTGATCGCGCATAAAAACACCTCTGAAATTTTTTATTTTTAATTGCTTAGCAGCATTAAGTAAATCAAAA
Source organism: Megalonaias nervosa (assembly GCA_016617855.1). Classification (NCBI taxonomy): domain Eukaryota; kingdom Metazoa; phylum Mollusca; class Bivalvia; order Unionida; family Unionidae; genus Megalonaias; species Megalonaias nervosa. The sequence continues at coordinate 7,301 of JAECUM010021065.1, forward strand.
TTGGACATAGGTGATATTAGTAAACTGTCCCGGGAAGTCTTAGACCCTTTCCGTATGAATACGGGGTCCCTGGTAATCTTAGACCTTTTCCCTTTTTTTTGATTCCTTGTCCGGTTGCTTTCTTTAACGCCATTCCAGCAGCTGTTCCAACAGCACCTAATGCAGATGCTTTTGCAACAGCTGGGGCTGCAGCTGCTACTAATGCTGGTATAGCTGCGAGAAGTGGAAATATACCACCTGTCTTAGCGATGTCTTTGATGGCGCCCGCAGAAAGATTAAGTTTGACGCCTTTATTTGATTTTTTAGCGTCATTGAAGTTTTTGAACTGACGCTCGGTCAACGATAGTTTATTTGCACCGGTCATTTGTTCTCGCTTTAGCGATATTTTTATTCCATAGTTATTTTTTGATGCTGATTGCAGCTTTTTAATCTGACCAGGAGTCAGACTCACACTAACGGGATGATATGACATTATTAATATTATGAGCGATCTAATTACATGTTTATTTACATATTTTCTACTGGAGCATCAATAACTCTCATTTGTCCACCAACACCTTCGAGTAACATCGATTTATCGCTGAGTATAACGGCTATTGCTCTGTAATTAGGAATTAATGGTGCTGGTGCTACTGGCAATGTTACACGAGCTCTGAAGTGTATATCAACTACTGATTGTCTGGTTAAATCTAAATGTTCTAGTGAAAAGTAATAAATCGGATACAGCGTTGTAAAATCTAGCTGCGATATTTGTAAACCAGTATCAATATTTTGATCACGCCCCATGAATGTCATTAATCGATGATATGCACGTGCTACATGAGTTTGATCGAAATTCAGTAATATATCCTCGGATGGTTCTTGATGTCCATTTATCCTTAATGAAACTTCAGAAACACCGAGTTTATCAAACACCATTTGATTTCGTAATTGTGTGTTTAATCGTGCAGTATCTTGAAACGCAATAAATATATGTCTTGGTGCAGAAACACCTTGCTGAGAAGCTATTTGCCATGTAAATAAACCATTAATTGCACTATCTACAGCATCTGTGGTCATAGTCAACCATGACAAAGTTGATTTACCGCCTTGACTCATAAAAGATAACAACCGGTCTTCTTCAGATATTGACGGAGTCATCACTGGCATCCACAAGGAAAATTTTGTTAGTACTACTATACCAGGATCAGTACCGGGAAGTCGCCAGATTGCATCATCGTCTGTGCCTTTTCGTACTAGTACAACTGTGTGTTTGGCTCCGAAAATGACTTTTCTGACATTTCTACAGAATCCAAAAATATGTGACAGTGGAATTGCACATGAAAATGCTCTTCTGTTATCTTTCAACATTGATCGACGCGCTGCAAATCCTAAGTTGAAATCTGGATTTGGAAAAGATAAATCTTCAATAGCAGCAGCAACAGCAGGAACAGCTCGATTATTGGGTTGTCGAAAAACCTGATTTCTGTTATCAGGATGGTCAGAAGTATCCTTGACAAACATCATTGATGGACCAGCTGATCTTGAGTAATCGTCGCTGTATCTTGCAAGGCCTAGTATTGTCGTGGCAACATCAACGTCTTTCTGGATTGATTCAATATTTTTTCCGTCAATCATATACGTAGCACTATCAAATAACTCCATAATACCATTATTAACAAAACCAACCCTAACTTCAGCTCCATATGCTACTGGTGCTGCAGGAACAGCGTTATTTATAATTTCACCTTCTACTTCAATAAATGCTTCAGCGGGTAGGAAATACCTACTTGTATCTTGAACCTGTAGTTCAATTCGTCCACGCTGATCTGGAATTCGAGCGTCGTAAGAATAATACTGATAATCGCGCACAGACTCATCCTTGAGAACCGGTGCGTCCATGTCAAACGCGGGGTCAGATATGCGCTTAAACATCTTTATTATTATCATCTTCGTCTAACTCGAAGACCACTCCTCGAAGAGAGACCACTTCCTGCTATCAGACTAGCGGTTATATTTTTTCCTTTTCCGACATCGGGATATCAGCTAACTCCGCTAGTTTTTGATTAGCGGCTTGATTTATTATTTTACTTACACTTGCGGGCATCACTTCAGTGCTGGCCAATTTCACAGGTTGAGGTCGGGCCGCTTGTGGTCTGCGTATTAATCTTGATAGTCTATCTTTGATTGCTGAGAATGTTTTGCTAGCAATATTACCAACAGCGCCTATACCTTTTTCACGAACAACATCAATAGCTTTCATTCCTAGTTGCTTTGCAATCGGTATTGCTTTTGGGGCTATTCTTCTAAACAGACCCTGAACAACATCACCTAGTCCATCTCCGTAGGTCGTTTTGTATACTGGTAATCGAGAGTTTATTACCCTGACCATGGTAGGTCCACGAGTATTGTGTATGATCATTTTATTATTAAGTGACTTTATCACTCATTACATACTTAATCACTATGATAATCATCGACGATTTCATTAATGAGAGACCGATATACATTAATATCCATGATACCGCCTGTAAATAATCGTTTGCAAATATCAGCTGCTGCATTAATGATTTCTGGGGAATTATTGCCAGCTCGTTTTCCTCCAATGAGGATTTCTAGTCGATCGACATCAGCAAGGACATTATTAGGACAGGTAATAAGACCACTCCCTAAACCACTTCCAGTTGCGCCAGGGTCGTCTTGAAATTCTTCTTCTTCTTCCTTACCTGTTGTTTGGGCTGGTTGTAGTTGTTGTGATTCTTCTTCTTGTTGTCGTCGTCCTTGTCGTTGTTTTTGTGGTTGTGGTGATATTAATTTAAATTTTGGTTGTGGTAATTTTTGTGGTTGTGGATAATCACGAAGTGATTGTGAAAATTGTTGAACTTTTTCTCCAAGTGTTTTTACTGGTTTCGATGGTGTTTTGAATGATTCTGGATAATCACGAAGTGATCGCTCAAATGGTTCTGGAGATTGTTGCCTTTTACTTTTTTTGGCTTCCTGTTTTCTTAATTGTTTTAAATCATCGATTTCATTAATATAAACCTGATATAATGGATCATCATTTCTGGCTTGTTGAACATTCATGTATATGCGATATAAATATTTTTGCCATTGATTAATGTCTTTAATATATTTAGCGTATTCAGGTTTCATTAATTTATCTCTTTGACTATAATTATTCACAGCAAATTCAGCCAATTCTTGTAGGTTTTCAAGATTGTTGATTGTTTTAATAGTTACTTCATCAAATTTATCTATCAATTCAACTGCTAATTTTGGTTTAGGAGCTGGTGCTTCAGCGCCTTCAGGCTGAGCAGCTTGAATACGACCAGCAATATCAGCAGGCAATGTTGCAAGAGCTCGTTGTGTTGCCTCAGTTGCTGTAACAATTTTCTTCGTTGGTTCGACAATCGGTTTAAATAATTTTTCTGTACCTTCTGTAAATTCCACCTGAGACTCCTGACGCGATTGTAGTTGTTGCTTAACAGAATCACGAACAGGTAGATATTTTTTAATTGCCTCTAGTCGCTCTCGAGTTAATTTAGCTGAGTGTGGTTCTCCAATACTCATTATTGATAATATCTATACTTGCTGTTTAATTCATAGCAGCAGAGAGGGTGGACGACAAACGTATGTGACCAGCACGTGAAAAAATCAGAAAAAATCTGGTCAATTAGAGAAGTTTTCATTATTAAGACAAAAACTTTTTTTTCAGCCTTCGTAGGAACCCTTAATTTAAAAAAATAAGGTCTAAAAAGTTGTAGGGTCCACACTCTCTGCTGCTACTCCGGTTACGTTCACCAACTAATATGTTAAAGGAACATTTACACAACTGAGACAAAACAAATCGACTGTTATTCAACAAGGATGCACTTGTTCGGATAACAGTTGTTTGGGTGAGGAGGAGAACAATCGTTTCAAATAGTACTGAATGGTGTAATCGCATGGTTTTATATGAAAAGAGTGACAGGTCTTAAGAAGGCACAATTTGCACCTGATCAAGGTTGACCTGTGCGCAATTGTACTATGTGATCACATTATTAATAGAAGAACTATGATGGGCCCTCAATGTTATCCACGTGAAAAATAATCGAAACGGAACAAAACCTGTAAAATAAAATCACCAAGAGAACCGCGTTGATCATGAAATATAAATGTGTGTATGTGTGTGTGTGTGTGTGTGCGATCGATGTACTATAAGTGGGCTTGCCGCAGCAACAACAATTGGTCGCAATGTATCTAGACTCACGGCAATGACAATGATAACTATCATAGCTGCGCCAGTCGGCATTATTGTTACCGCTGTCGATAATAACCTGTTTTTGGTTGTGTTAGCAAAATAATTTCGATACCATTAGCTTCATGAATACGTGTTTATTCACAACAGCATAAAGTAGTCTCAATACGACCAGTAAACTCTATTCTGTGGCTATTGAGGAAAACATTAGTAGCATGGCCGAGTTCGAGACAATGCTGGCAGACACGGAAAATCACCGACAACTCTGAACACATATAAGAAACTGGACCGTAGTGGAAATTCAGACAATAAAAATCGAGTAATTTCCTTAGAAAAATTTAAAAGTATTTAAATACTAAAATCCAATTTGTTACGTCACACCCTCTAGGACGTAATTACCATAGTTGTGTGATAATGGTGGATTGTTGGTTATTGATCTAGATCAACTGCCTCTATCCCCCATGACTCGTAACTCTTTTATATTTGTATAATTCATTTTGATTGATCCGTGGGTTGCACATAAGATGTGCAAATTTGTAACAATATGAGCATATGTCATGGGTGATAGAGGCAGTGAAGCAGATAAATGAACTCGGTCTACAACCGCCATTATAACGCTTTTAATGTTTATATTTTTTAGATTGTTGCTTTCGATCATTTATAGAAGTACGCATTTCGCCTCGCGTACATCATATTGCATATCTTGTACAGACAGACGTATACATTTGCAGCACTGAAAAAGTCAGATGACGAATTGTCTGAATGACAAACATATAGCGTACACATTTTCTCACATATTTTAGCTGCTGTTGAAGACCAACAAAATTAATTCTAACATTAAGACATCAAGGATTGGTGACTTCGATATTTCAGATGTACCTGAAATAAATGTGGAACCTTTCAGCCTGTTTAAAGCACTTATTTAGTCACCCATAATTCCAATCTTAATTATTTTATTTAAATATACGCCATTCTGAAATACGTGTTACCCGTTTTAGTTGCTATTTTGCGTGATTTTAGCAAACATGTTCTTGACTCAGTGTATTAAATACAAATGTACAGCAGAGATCGTATAATCGGCTTGACGACAACGAAGGTAAAACTTACCCCTCATTTTTCTGTATATCATATATTTCAATCTTGCTAAGGTACCACGAGGCTGACTCTCCCCCGCCAGAGTTGTCGTGCCAGATCCGAAGGTACTGAATGGTACCAATATGTTCTGGGACTGACATCAAGAAGTTCATAATTGTGCCTGTTTTAAACTCCTAAAAAGATCAAAAGAAAAATTATAACAATCATGTATATTTAAAGAATTTTTTCTTTGTTGCCGAACATGATCAGGTGTTGATGTTAATCATTTTATGGTCATTTTATCTTACATTTGTTTACAGGCACTCGAGGAAATACAAGTAAGAACTGATGGATAACTCTTTATCTCAAAGAGAGATAAAGCTAAATTGATAGTGTACCGTGAAAGTTGATGTTTTCTTTTTTATCTAAAATTATCCCGTATTCCTAATGCATGATGGCCTCACCTTCCTTACACCGTCACTGAGTTCTCTCACCCCTGTGTCAGCCAGGTCCCCTGCAAGGACAAAAGCTATTCTCGATTTTGTACCCGCTCCTGGCCGAAAGCCGGTGTATACCTTGAGAAGGTAAAAGTAGTTTTCATCGGAAAAATTATCCGCCAATGGTGTGACGCCCCACTGAAATTAAGAGATATATCTATCTATGTATCTATCTATCTATCTA